>OV651823.1:38798016-38908016 GCA_927349885.1 Psylliodes chrysocephalus
AACAATATATAATATTTTTATCGACTACAATAATTATAAAATAAACAAAAAAGAAAAGTAATGTCTGGCGCAAATTAATTGGACCATCACCCAATCGTAATGATAAATATTTATTTATCCAATAAAATCTCTTGTATAATTTTTTCTGGAAATTATATTATCAAGTGGGCGTTGAAGAAATAATTTATGACGTTTGTTGAGTGATTCAATTTAGTTACTTGTCAAAATGGTTCGCGGAAAGTGTTTATCTGACGATTTAAGAAATTCTATTGTTGCGGTCCATAAGAAAGGACTTTCTGGACATAAAATTGATCAAAATTTAAGTATTGCTCAAGGAACTGTAAGAAATATAATTTTAAATTTTAAAAAACCGGAAATGTTGAAACAAAAGTTAAAACTGGCCGTGTTTCAAAGATTACCGAAAGAGATGATCGTGCTCTTCGGACACTTATTAAACAAGATCGCCGAGCTTCTTCTCGAGAATTGGCTGTAAAATGGGCCCATGCAATTGGCAGACCAATTTCAAAAGACACTTGTTTGAGGAGAATGAAAAAAATGGGATATGGATTCTACAAGGTAAGTTTTTACAAGAAACACTTATCTCATCTTAAATATTCAAATTTATCATCTCACTTTAGGCAAAGGAAAAACCACTTCTCACAGATCAACAAAAAAGAAACCGATTGTTATGGGCAAAAGAGCACCGAAACTGGGTTCAACGTCAATGGGATTCAGTTATCTGGAGTGATGAAGCTAAGTTTGAGGTCTGTGTTGGCGATACACGAAGCAGAGTTATCCGAATGCCAGGAGAAGAATATCACAAAGATTGCCTCAAAAGAAAGGTTAAGTTCCCGGCATCTGTGATGGTCTGGGGCTGTATGTCCTCACAAGGAGTTGGACATCTCCTTTTCATTGATGGAACTGTCAATGCTATAAAGTACAAAAGTGTTTTACAAGAAGAATTGTTGCCTTCCATTAATGAAATTCAACTGCCAGATGGAGAATTTATATTTCAACAAGATGGCGCAGCCTGCCATACAGCGAAATCCATAACATCATGGTTTCAGGAAATGAATATTCCTGTTTTAAACTGGCCTTCAAGCAGTCCTGACCTATCTCCTATTGAGACTCTTTGGCATCAGATGAAAAAAGCACTTCGAACTACGCCAGTTCGCACAATTCCTGAATTAAAGGTTAAAGTTCAGGAAATTTGGAATAACTTTCAACCAGATTACTGTCAAACATTAGTAGGCACTATGCCACAGAGAATTGAAGCCGTTATAAAACGTAAGGGTAACGTCACACAGTGGTAACGCTGACTAAATATTTGGTCCAATTAATTTGCGCCAGACATTAATTTTCCTTTTTTTTTTTTTTTTTTTTTTTTTTCAATTTATAATTGGACGTAGTTATGCAGAAATGATCCAATCCACCTAAACCATATTTTGAGAAAAATTATGTTTAAAGTTAAATTCTCTACGCGATGAACATAGAATATATAGCGAGTATTTATGATTTTCACTATTAATATCCTTCTAAATTGTTGGATCGTTTTAGCAGAATATAATTTTGGACTGTAACATATCGAAAAGCTACTCAAGTCATTTCTGGTAGATTTGTGGATTGGATCATTTCTGCATAACTACGTCCAATTGTAGTTGATAAAACTACCTACTTATTGTACAAATTAAAGGAAAACAGTACTTACCCGTTGTTATTATTTGACCACACTAGCATATCAAATTTCTCCTTAAGAATCCATGCCACTTTCCGGCTTACAGTTGTTACGGTTTCAAATTTCCTAGTAAATATTACTCTTCGAACTAGTGAGAAAAATGCACCTCTTATGCAAATGAAACGTTTAATATTAATATTTAAAATTTATATAAAATATCCTGTAAAGAGAATCTAAATCTAAAGCCTGATGACATTTAATAGAGTAGTTTCGCTGGTTACCTGAAATTTAAAATAAAACTTACCTTTAATAATCGGAGAACCAAAATCTAAGTCCTGAAGTTACTGACCTTCTTTAATTAGATTTTCCATTTTAATATTCTGTTAATTATATTATTATATTCTTCTGTTCATTTTTCCTCTTGTCGTTGAGATTTTCTATCCTAAAATAAGTAATAATAATTCTAGTTATTTTAATAATAGATAGGATTTGTTTATTATTGTGTCACTTGTCCTTGTGTCATTGTCATTCAATCCACCAGATTGACAAGATTTGGTTCTGGGTGAACTAAAGTACAGTTAGAACTTATTAGACAAAGCTACACAATGGGCATATACTAGTTATTATTTAGAAATAGAAAGAGATAGGTACCTTTGTTCAACATTTTTAAAGAGAACTTGGACTTTCAACCTTTTTTGGGGGTTGATTTGGTCACTTTCTAACACGACTTGCTAGGCTGCAGAAGGTTCTGTATCTGCTTTTTTGAAAAGGATTCTGCAAGTCCATTTAGAACCCAAAAATATTATTTGGAGGTTATTTATTCTTGTCCAATTTGTTGGATAGGGGATAAACCTAAAAATTAAGGATACTGATTACCCAAATAATATTAGATATTACAATAAGGCCACCCACCATCTTAGGTCTGCAAGTTTCACGTTAACTTTTTGTTAACTACAAATCCCACTCAACTTCACATCGACTCCTCGCTAACCACTAGTTTTACATTTAACTTATCGATAACTAGTTTTCTGGAACATATATACCAACTCTGTGATTTGGAATTAAATAGATTGATATTAATCTCTTGGTAACTTTACTACAGCGGTCAGTACCAGTTTCCAGTACACGTATTGTATACCTGGATGTTCCTGGAAGAAAAACCATAGTTACCAGTTATTTAATCAAATAAGGAACACCAAACTTACCGAATATCCTTCAGGAATACTAAGGTAGGATCTTCTCATATTATTAGGCCCACAATACATCCAGGGTAATCTTCATTCGGACCATCCAGTTAATACACTGTCTGTCTACAAATTTAGATAGTGAATATCAGTTGTTTGAACCATTCGATTAATCATATATTAGTAGCCTACTAATCGTTTGTAAATATATATAATCGTTTTTAAAGCAGGGTTTGGCCCTCATATCGGGTAACTTTTCTGTATTTAAATTAGTTTATAGGTTATTTAATTAGTATTGTAGATTGCAAATATTTACCTGTGAACCAAAAGTACGTACTTGAGGGGCAACTATCCTATTCATAATTAGAATTGTCGTGATAAAAGTTACACGAAGATCTTATATTTTTTTTTACTTGTCGTCATTATAACGTCACAATTGAATACGCACGAGGTCGATTTAAGATTTGACATCTGGTCATAGAAATATACACCGTGTCCCCCCACGTAAGGCGGGCATTACAACTTTATGGAGAATAAATTAATTTGTATTTTCGCCATTTTCTGAGTATACATAATCGAATATGCTCTTTTGAATTAAAATAAAATGAACTCTGTGCAACTTCCGGTTATACCGGAAGTGACCACTAACTTCTTTATTTTAAAGGGAATACCCCATATTTTTTTTTAATTTTAGATTCAGCATGAAATTCTGTAAACAACGATACCCCATTTGCCTATTCTAGTTATAGCGGATTTGGCGTTATTCAATTTTTTTCTACATTTTTAGTCGCCAGTAGACATTTTCTTAAAGTTGTCTATCTCAGGTACTATATCTATCAGATACTTAAAATTTTAACCAGATGTAGTAGATGGGATGTACTTCTTGAGAATATTTAGTTATTCATTATTTGTTGTACGGGGTGTTTGCAAATTATTTTTAAAAATGAAATTTTTTAAACATAAAAACCTTTTTTATTTTAAATTGAACACCCTATATATTTTTTAAATTTTAGATTCAGCATGAAATTCTGTAAACAATGATACCCCATTCGCCTATTCTAATTATAGTGTATTTGGCGTTATTCAGTTTTTTATAAACTTTTATATGCCGGCAGACATTTGCTTTTTGAAATTTACTTGTACATCGTTTGTTCGACTGTGTGTTTGGAAATTATTTTAAAAAATAAAAATTTTAAACATGAAAAATTTTTTTATTTTAAATGGAAAATCCTGTATATTTTTATTTCATTTTGTTCAGAAAATTATTCTTCATTGATCTTCATTTGCACTATTAATTCCCTATAATTATCTCTCGCCAATTTTAAGAAAATTTAAATTTTACGCATGCATCTACATAATATAGTATAGTTTTACATTTTAATTTTTTATCTTAGTATGCCGTGGAAATATGCTAAACAACAATCTGTCAACAAACTGAATTGTCATATTTCTATGTATTTAAGTTGTGTACTTTTTGCGTTCAAAATATGGAAAATATGAAAAATATTGAAGAATATACCAACCAAGATATTCTTAATTTATTTTACATTCATGGAGAATGTAATCGAATCAAAAGTAGAACCTGCCGCATGTTTAATGAACGATACCCTCATTTACCACCAATGAACAGACAGAAATTTGATAGAATCGAAGCTAACTTTTTGAATAATTTTAAACAAAACCCGGGAAGAAACCGTCAAGATTATGTCCGAGATGAAGAAGTTAATCTAATTAACGTATTAGGGTATTTTACTGCGTATCCTCACGCCTCCATTAGAATGGCTCAAGATAATTTAAATATTAGTCGAGGGTCAATACAACCAATTTTAGCACTAAATAAATGGCATCCCTATGCACAAAGAAAAGTTCATGAGTTGCGAGATGGTGATCAAATAAGACGAACTGAATTATGCGAATGGTTATTGGTACGAATTCAAGAAGATCCCGAGATTTTAAACAAAATTTTGTGGTCAGACGAGTCGAAATTTACACGTAAAGGGATCATCAATCGCAAGCAATGTCATTTCTGGGCAAACGAAAATCCACATTTTTATCGTGAAGCACAATTTCAGTACGAATTTAGTTTTAATGTGTTTGCAGTGATCGGTTTTGGAAGAGCTTTTTATTACATTTATAATGAAAGGCTGACCTCAGAAAGATACATTAGAATTCTTAGAGAAGTAGTTGCCGACATTTTAAACCAGCTACCAAATAATAATTTTTGGTACCAGTTGGATGGTGCCCCAGCACATTCAACATACTATATAAATCAAGAAATAACAGCACTCTTTGAAGACCGATGGATAGGTCCAAATGGTCCTTGGCTTTGGCCTGCAAGATCGCCAGATCTAACTCCTGTTTTAATTTTTTTTATGGGGTCATATTAAAAATTTAGTGTACTCTACCCAAATTAATACTAAAGAAGAATTAGAGCAAAGAGTTCGGAATGCCTTTAACGAGTTAGATGGTGAAATGATTCGTAAAGCAACAACTAATCATGTTGAAAAAAGATTGCTAAAATGTTTAGAAGCTAACGGGGGGCATTTTGAACATTTGATAAAATGATTTTTTTAAACCATGTGCTTTTAATAAAAATTGTTTTTAGTTAGTATGTATCTTATCATTAAAAAAATTTAAACTTTTTAAACGACATATTTTGTTGCAGAAAACTGTAAATGTTTTTAAAAGTACATCCCATCTACTACTTCTGGCTAAAATTTCAAGTATTCAACAGAAATAGTACCTGAGACAGTCGACTTTAACAAAATGCCTACCGGCGCGACGACTAAAAATTAAAAAAAAAATTAATAACGCCAAATCCGCTATAATTAGAATAGGCAAATATGGTATCATTGTTTACAGAATTTCATGCGAAATCCTAAATTTAAAAAATATATAGGGTGTTCCCTTTAAAATAAAAAAGTTTTTTGTTTAAAAAATTTCATTTTTAAAAATAATTTGCAAACACCCCGTACAACAAATAATGAATAACAAAATATTCTCAAGAAGTACATCCCATCTACTATCTCTGGTTAAAATTTTAAGTATCTGATAGATATAGTACCTGAGATAGACGACTTTAAGAAAATGTCTACCGGCGACTAAAAATGTAGAAAAAAATTGAATAACGCCAAATCCGCTATAACTAGAATAGGCAAATGGGGTATCGTTGTTTACAGAATTTCATGCTGAATCTAAAATTAAAAAAAAATATGGGGTATTCCCTTTAAAATAACGAAGTTAGTGGTCACTTCCGGTATAACCGGAAGTTGCACAGAGTTCATTTTTTTTTAATTCAAAAGAGCATATTCGATTATGTATACTCAGAAAATGGCGAAAATACAAATTAATTTATTCTCCATAAAGTTGTAATGCCCGCCTTACGTGGGACACGGTGTATAATTAAAGGAACACAATACTCCACTTAGCCCTGACCTTTTATTTACATTAATTATAACCCGACCCCTCCTGGCTGAGCTTATAGTAAACTTTCTTTTTTTTATTAGTTATAATAAATTGAACTTTATAATAACTAAGTTGGAATTTAAAATCCAGAATAGCAAGTCCGTAAAAATACAGGATAAGACAGGCCTATAAGAAAAAATTTCCTCCATTTTTCTAGCATACCTACCTAGATTCTAAGCAAACATATTTAAAATTTTGTGATATAGCCCAAATTGATGATTTTAAAATCAATATGTCACTAAAATCAATAAACTGAAAATCCTAATTTTCTTTATAATACGAGTATACTTTTCAATAACTAGTAACTAACATTTAAAATTTCATCAATTTGTTTAACTATAAATTGGATTAAAAAAAATTTGATTTTTTGAAGTAAGGATAAAAAGCATAGAATTTTGAAAAATATTTTACACATTATGGCAACTGGCAGTCAATCGAGTAACAAACAAACATTTATTATCACTGAGCTATATTGCATTCATTGTTCTTACACTTATCGTTTGATTAACTACCATTGTCTGCTGCAGATTTTGTTAAAGTTTCTTGATGTGAAATGTTTTAAAAATTTATATATTTTTTCCTACTTTTCAAAGATTTTTGCCAGTAATCTGAGTAAACTATTTAACAATCAATATGTTACCAATATTTTTCATGCATTCCCAAATTAAAATAAACAATTTTAAAAGTTTCTATTTTGTGTTTTTTTACCTTTTTTTATTACCTAAACGATATATTTAAAGCTTTAAGTAATAGACTTGTAGTGTAACCAACTGAAATAAAGAGAGAAAGTGGCGGCGTGATCGACTATGAAGTGACTAGGACACCACGAGTGACAGACTGAAAGATTCGTTATCTATTGGCTACTTACGTGTTATTGAGGGAGTGGTAAAGGTTAAAAGAAAATAACTATTGATTTATATCTAATCTTTATTGAAAATAATATAGATGACAGAATCAGAAAGTAAAAATGTATAAAATATATTTATTTATAAAGATTAAATATAGGTCTGGTTCGGTGCAATAAAAAACAATAATTAATTTATCAAATAAGGGGAAAGAACCAGCAAGAAAACCCCAAAGTTATAATAAATACAATAAAACCAATCAAACGTCAATTTGGATACAAATGACAAATTAAGTATATATATAAAAAACACATTTAATTACTTGATGTTTTAGTTAAAGACAGAAAAATATATGAAATAATATTCAATTTAGGTTATACACAGGAAAATATATGAAATAATATTCAATACATTATGTATAAAAAAAACAATATTTAATGCTGCAAGGCAAAAATAAAATAAATATTTTAAGAACAATAACTCATCAGATAACAAACATTGAGCATTACTAGGTTCAAACACACTCGATGCAAAACTGAAGAAGGTTTATTAGGGACAAGGTAATGGGGAAGCTCTACAGCTTTACTACCTACCTAAAGTTGAATATTCTGGTGACAAAATCAGGTAAGTTACCGGGACACCTATCCCGATGTTGTCCCAGCCACGGGCGGAAAATTTTAGTATCAATCAACAAGGCATTTTATACTTTTAACTTAGATCTGCCAATGCTGTGAATATCTGATGTTAGGAAAACACATAATTTACTAATATAATATTACTTTTCCCTTGCCGAACTTTAAAAATGACTAAAAAATAATCTCAATGTCAAATAAAAATTATAGCAAATTTTCCTTGGTATAACTACAAAATATCAATAAACTTCAAAAATATTTAAATTAAAATATTAAAAGGGTGTTATTTTTCACTGATTTAGATAGCAAAATAAGTCATAAAATCAAATAAACTCGTAATTGGAATGCAAGCAATTTTTTATGACATACAAAAAACTGCCGTCAAGAAAAAACATGAAATTACTTATATCAGTGAAATTCAAATCTAAATAGTGAACCATCAACTAGTTAAATAATATAAAAGTACTTAATTGAAACATAATAATTGATTTAAAAAAGGCACTTACATTTTTATCACAAATAAAACTAACAAAAACCTACACCTTTTTAACAATCGCGACATTCCATTCTCCTACGTTCAAAATCTGACATTCAATAAATAATTCCCGTTCCTATGCGATGATTCCCTGCTTCCTGTTCCAACGCATGCACGACTTTGGTTCCATTCAACGGGGACGGAATTAAATACGATCCCTTTCAGACTATTATGTCCTAAGAGTTCAATATCTCAGCTGGTCCATTTTTATCGAACAAACATTTATAACCCAAGAATTTAAAGGAAATTTAATATACTTTTTATTGTATGAAGCAATGCCAGCACCAGTGTTGCCACATAATTATGGAATTGCAACATAATTTTTCCATCAAATTAGGTTAAACGATAATGTGTAACATAATCGATAATTGTAACATAATTTTTTAGTCTAGGAATTTTATTGCACGAAAACAGTTTAACAAACCAATTAAAATTATTTTATTTAATCAGTGCTGACCCCTCTTAGCAATTAAAAACAGCTGCATAAATATTACCGTGATTGGAAAACGTATCTTGCTTCACGGAGCGGGGAATCCCTCCGACTACACGGGGTTCCCTAGAATTGCAAATCCGGAAAACATTGAATTTATGTAAGAAATAATAATCAGTGGCGACTATACTGCCAGGCCAGGTCTGTGATTGCCAGTCAGAGTTAAATGAAGAGGTAAATAATGAAATATTAATTGACTACTGGTACAAAATTTCCCATAATCGAACATGGAAATATTGATATTCATTTTGAACCGAATAATTTTGGTTTAGATTTTAGTTTTTGTGTTATTTTTTAATTGATTTTTTATGCGATTATAAATAAATAAAAATAAGCAACGTGTTTTTTCCGAAACAACAAAATTAAGAAAATTGTAACATAATTTTCAAGAAAAATCGATAATTTTGGTAGCACTGCACGATAATTTCTTCATCGGCAGGTGGCAACACTGGCCTGCACCTACCTCTACTCGGAAAGCAATTATAAGCAAAAAAAAGGATCTTCTGCTATGTAATTATTTTTTCTTATAATTGCATTTACAAAAAAATTCGTATTAACTATACCTGAATGTTGCTTCGTTGGTGTCGGGACATTTGCCCAGTTTTTTTCAGGTACATTTTGATCCGGCAACGTTGCACTTAAGGTGGGATGGTACCAAACCACCCCAAAGCATCGGACAGATGCGCACGCATAGTCGTACGATAGATAGGATCCAGAGATTTAGGATCACGTCATCAGTAGTATTGGCAAAGGAAATTTTAGAAGTAGGGGATAAGAAAACAATAATTTATTTAGATGTTATGACAATAAAAAGAGTAACTGTAAATACAAGTGAATAAAATTAAATAAAATTATCTTTAAAAAAATAAAGAAATAAACCGAATCTTCGAATAGACGCAGTGTGAATTCTTACATTTCAAGTATATACGGAGTGTTTCAGAATAAAATACTTGTAGATCTTAACAAATTAATATGAAACGTTAAGTATAATTTTCCTTTAAACGTTCCAGTTTTTATTTTACAGGGTGATAAAGTATAGTTCCTAAACACAAAATTTTCTAAATATCTATCCTTACGGTAAATATTTTAAATTACAAATATGATATGTTAGTTAATCGTCATTATTAGTTAACACACTTTATTTTTATAAATTACGGTAATCCATTGGCGTAGAATCAAGGGTTTTAAAATCAATATTTATCCAACCCTTTTGGACACCCTATATTTCATAAGAGTTAAAATTAGTAATATTAAATTACTGAGATTATTCGGTTTAAGTCCAACTCAAACATGAAATACATGTACAATTTTATCAAGAGACGATTTCATAAAATATATTAAAAATTCCATTAGTAAATGGAACCAAGTTTTTATGGACTTAATGGTCCCATTAGTAAATTTTTTTGCATTTTTTGAATTTTTTAATGCAGATATTACATGTTTGAGTGGAATTAAAACTAAAATATCCTGAAAATGGAATGTTCTACAGAGATCAACCAAGAGTCCATTTTTTGTAAGAAATTGCGTGAGGAATATTTATTAATTTCAGCTTTTATGAAATACTTAAGTACCTACAGGGTGTTCAAAAAGTTTGAATTAAAATTGTGTTCTCATACCTTATTTATTTAAAACATTTATTCACCTGTTAAATATTTAAAATATATACAACATTACATAAAATAACAGAACACTTTTCCTATCAGAAATGTGCCGGCCTTGCAGGTACCCGCTGGGCCAATGGCGATATCTTCACCTATAGTATGCATTGTTGCTTATTAATTATGAATTTGGCTAGATATAGCAGCCCTTACTTGTTACCAGGGAGGCATAATTAAGGGATTAAGGATGTCTTGAAGTCAGTAATTGTAATGGTTTGTAGATTTGTGTTGTGTTAGTTATCTTTATTGTCCAATGGGTATCGTATTTTGTCGAATTAGAGTGTCAACTATAATAATGACGATTAACTTACATACATATATTTTTAAGTTAAAGTCTATACAGTAAGGAAAGATATTTAGCAAATTATGTATTTAATAAATTCACTTTATCACCCTGTAGAATGAAAACTTGGAAGTTTACAGGAAAATTATATTTAGCTTTTCCAAATAATTAGTTAAGATCTATAAATACCCAGTTTACAGTACTTTCTGAAACACCCTATATGTAAAAATAATAAAATTTTACAAAAAGTTTCAAGCATTTACTTACTTATTATTTGTAAATGGTAGGTAATACCGGTAATTTTTCAGACGCAAATAGAAATTTAAAAAAAAAATTCTATTTTTTTTAGCACTGTATTTAAAATTAAAGATGAGATGTATTTATTTGCATTTTATGTAAATATGTAACCGTAATGGGGTAAAAAATAAGTTAATTATTCGAGATATTTAAAAAAAATATTAAATATTTGTAAATAATGGCATTGTAGGTAAATATACAAATTTAAAAAAATATATTTTACAAAAAAATATAAAACAATATATTTAAATATTACTTAACATAAATCATAAAAAAATATCATTAGCTTAAAGTTTTTAAACATTTATTAATATTTCCGTCTTCATTAAGTTTTAATAAACAGTTTTTGATTTTATTATCTATACCAATGTATACTTTTCTTCTTTTGTTCGATAATGGTAGCCAAAACTCCTTTCGAAGTATTTCGCTGTCTTGGAATTCAGCTTCAAATCGAAGAAACTTAATCAATTCATACACATTAGGGTTGTTTCTTATTCGGAGTTGTAATTTGTTATTCCATCCATCTATGACATTGTTTGTACAGTGTCTTAAATTATAGAAATTCCATACAGCTCTTGGCAATGAGTTATTTTCAAGCCATTGGTTTATGAAATAGTTGTTAAACTTTTCTATTTTTCTGTTAACTGGACAATCCTTCATTATTTCCAGCCATCCATTCATCAATAAGATTTATAGGTAAATGAGCCAGCAAAGAACACATTTTTATGTGGTTTTGGATTTCCATATCATTCTTGTATAAAGAAGCTAATCCTACGCTTTGGATTCTTCTCCATAAACACTAACTAAAGTGAAAGTGGCATCCTTTAATGACAGAATTCTTAAAATTTTGTTTTAAAGCTTCAATAAGTTTAGTTTGGAAATCTAACTTAAAACGGCTTGGTTTCAATTCCGGTAGATAGGTACTGTTTCTGTTTTTGAAAAACTATGTTATAAGTGTTGTACTTTTTGTTAGGCAATAATGTGAAAATAACAGGACCTATTGACGTTTCACTATCAGTCGGAAATCGATTGAAAACTAATTTTTGTGACATTTTCTTGCCGGAAAATAATCTACCTAGGTACCTTTATTATTTGAAATTTTCAAAACTTGTTTATCAAAGAATTTTCATATATATTGGTAGGTATAGTTAATATTTATGTATTTAATAATAGTTAATAGTTTAAGCTGGAATTCGGGATTTATTTTATTCGGTTCTATTTGTATCAGTTTTTTCCACGAAATAGATTAAATTTTTTACACAATGTTCCTAATAGGAATTTAGGATAAATATGATAATAGTGGGTAAGTAACTTTTACAGGGATGGAGCTACTAGTAATTACCACTTATAGCTCCACCCCTATTCGCGATGTTGCCATACTTAGCAGGAGCTCTCTTTCTATGTTGTTCTCTCTCGCGCAAAAACTGGGCAAGTGACCCGTAACCAAATGCACAGCACTGGTAACAAGTGAGCATACTATTTGGAGCCACTATCGTAATAAGAGTAGTAAGTAAAGTAAATTTTATTTGTACCCGCCTGGTTTTTTGGTTCCACCTAGTTTTCAAACTGGGTACCATAGCGCACTTTGATTTTGCTTACTAAGAACAGATGGCGACACCATTTTCACTACTTGAATTTTATTCTCTCCGTAACCAACTTTATGGTATACTGGTGAAATGTGTAGCATTTGTTAATTCCATTAGAGACTGGAATTGAGAACCTATCTATTTCTTGCTGAGGAGTCCTAATAAGGACGAAACCGGTCCAAGAATGATGTTCTCCTTGGTGAGCAAAATCGAAGTAGAGAGTGTTGAAAATTAATTTCTATCTCTGCTGTTTTTCCTTCGGATGTAATTCAATGCCTGTTGTGGTATTAGCCAAAGGAGTAGTTGTTTTCGGAAGGGGAAACGGTCGTTGTATTTTATGTGATATTCGGCTTTGAGCTAAATTCATTTTATTTCATAAATTTTATTTGACTACATTACATTTGATTCACAAGTTTGTAGCAAGTCATGACAACAAAAAGAAAAGTTAAAAGGTTACAGCTGAACGTACCTCAATAGGCAGCAAGGTATAACAGAAAATTTAAAATATTAATACAATTAAATTAAATACAATACAATTACGAGCTCACAACTTCAAATATAAAATAACAATGGTCAATTACAAAATAAAATTAGTAAAATCTTAGAAAAAGGAAAACATTTACATCAATAAAAATTAAAATAGAATAAGGCAGTGAGCATGTTCCATGTCCCTCAACGCTGGTTCCAACAGGATCATAGTACCAATTTAAGTATAGTTTAAATCGTTAATTTAAGTAATGAATTTAAAGCCAATGCAAGCAATGTGCTTTAAATGAAATGTTCTATGTATTCATTAACAGAGTAAAAACAAAATCGCAGCATAAACTGTTTAAGAGATTTTTAAACTTATTTAAAGACATTTTTTTAAATTCGTCTGGTAATGTGTTGTAGAAATTTAAATTTAGTGAATTTTTTTGAGATTTAGTTAAACGATATCGTTTATTTCTAAAATTTGTGGCAAATCTAGTGTTGTGATCATGTACATCCGAATGTTTCCCCAAAAAATTCCTCTTTTTGTGAATCTCCACAAGCATATAATAAAGAAATAATGTAGGTAAAGGCATTATCCTAAGTTTAATAAATAAAGTTTTACAAGGTTCACGAAAACCAACATCACACAATACTCTTATGGCCTTCTTTTGCAATCTGAAAATGTCTAATGCAGCAGAAGCATTTCCCCATATAACAATGCCATAGGATATATGCGAGTGAAAAAGTGAAAAATAGGTCAATTTTTGTACGTCAAAGCTTGTTGAATTTTTTAACTGCCTTAAAACAAAGAGTGCCGCTGCTAACTTACTTTTTAGGTATTCCACATGGACATTCCAATTAAGATGTTCATCTACAAATAAGCCAAGCAGCTTTACACTTTGAGTGTCACTCTTTGAGTAGGTCGTAGTGAAATAAAGATTTTGGGTTTTATTATTATTCAATTTAAGACTATTTCCTAGAAACCATTCTTCAGCTTTTGAGTGTAAATCTTTTGATACTAAATCGAGACTCTCAGTGTCTTTAGAAGAGTAGATAAATGTGGAGTCGTCTGCAAAAATAGCAGATTTGTACGTATACATAAAATTTGGAAGATCATTAATGTAAATGATAAAGAGTAAGGGTCCTAAGACGGAGCCTTGAGGAACGCCGTGTTTAACTGGTTTAAAGTCAGAATAAGTATTATTACAATATACAGCCTGAAGTCTGTTTGTGAGATACGACTCGATAAGTGCTAATGCTGTCCCTCTAACACCATAGAAATATAGTTTTTCCAATAAAATACTATGGGAGACGCAATCAAAAGCCTTTGAAAGGTCACACAGATTGATAGCTGTATAGTTACCTCCTTCAAGGCTCTCCACCACATCTCCCACAATATTCAATACTGCCTGTGCCGTAGAGTGATCTTTCCGAAATCCAAACTGAGATTTACTAGGAAAATTATATTTATTAAAATACTCATATAAACGATCCTTGATGAGTTTTTCTATTATTTTACTAAAGATAGAGATGATTGAAATGGGACGGTAATTATCTGGCTGAGAAGTATCCCCTTTTTTATACAGAGGAAGAATTTTTGAAGATTTGATTGCGTCTGGAAAGACCCCAGTACTAAACATCAAGTTTATAAGGATAGTTAGGGGTTTAACAATGGTATCAGAGGTTTCCTTGATGATGAGACTATTTAGGTTATTTGTGTCTAAACAGTTGGAATTTTTTAGAGATCGAATTACGCATAAGACTTCTTCTTCGCATACAGCGGACAGAAAAAAGGAACTAAGTACATGGCATTGGAAAATATCTGTAATTCAGCAAATCTTGATTAGAGATAGTAGGAAGTGATTTTATAATGTTTTCTGCAATATTTGAATAAAAATTATTAAGTGAATTCGGACTTAAGTCAAGTTTAGGACAATTTGCTTTAATTTTGTTTCTTTCGAAATTTATGATATTCCAACAAGCTTTGGATTTATTTTCAGCTTTAGAAATGTAAGCATCGTAGGCAGCTTTTTTAGTTTCTTTTATGTTCAGGTTGTACTCTTTTTTATAATTTTTAAAAATCTGCACATCATCTTGGTCCCTAGTAACTTCAGAGATTGTCTTGAGTGCAAACATGGCATTTCTCATAGTTTTTAAATTTTCACTGAACCAATTTACAGGTGAATTTTTAGTGTTATTATCTGAGTAAGTTTTTAATGGAAAATTATTTGCGATTAAGTTGCTATAGGTGTTAGTTAAGAAAGAGCCCAAGAAATTGATCTCTTGATTTATTTTAAACATTCCCCAATTTATATCTATGAGTTCCCGTTTTAATTGACATAACCCCTTTTTAGTGATTACTCTTTTCTTGGTCTTATTATCTTTTTTTTGTTTTAAACACTTTCTAAGTAGAAGATATTGACCACGATGGTCCGATATACAAGGCTCAAAGACCCCAGTATCAACATTCTCTTTACTTAAGTTCGTGAGAATGTTGTCGATGCAAGTTGCAGTCACTCGTGTATTATCTTGAATGGTAAAGTATACGCCAAAAGATGACAATATATTTTTGAGATTTTTTAATGGATTGGAATTTATTTTAAAATCTATATTAAAGTCCCCCAATATTACAATTTTTGTATTTGCTTTTATGACATTATTTAAGAGACTCTCAAAATTGAATAAAAACGTGTCAATATCGCCTTTACCTGATCTATAGATTGTCAAGATTATCAATTTCTCATTTCTAAGATGAAAGCGATGTTGCCAGTTTCCATAAACTTTCGTGAGATTAGAATTATTTCAAACATCTTATTTTGTTTTTTATCAAGCTCGGTACCATCCATACAATGGCATACTACTGCATACTATTGATGAGATATTTTACGGTTTGGCAACCTTGTAAAAATGAAAAACGGAATAGCAAGCGGAAGGCGAAATGGGCAAATTACAATTATTTAAATAAATAAAAGTTATTTTATGATGTAAGTTCCACAGATAGTTTTATTTTTAGGTTAAGAAGATTTATAAGTGATGATTTAATGTAATTAGTAAATATTAGATTTGTTTAAGGACCTTGTTTTTCATTGTTTTCTTAGCCTTAACGAAATATAGGTATTTTCATTTTGAATCTATTTTCAATTCTTTTTTTAATATATTTGTATCAGCATCAAGACATCTCTGACCCGGGTAAAGTATTCTTGTTCAGCTCCTAATTGTTTAAATAAGTATTCTAATATTCAGCAAGCTGGTTATTCAAATAAAACCCTTTTTCATTTTCCTTCTGATGTTAAAATTCGAGAGAACTAGTTTGAGAATTTAAATTTAACTATCGATAATAAAACTCGCTATGTTTGTGAAGATAATTTTTTGCCAGAGTCTTTTAGCAAAATCGCCATAAAACGTAAACGATTAATTGTAAATGCCGTACCAATTTTATTAGATGATAGTATACCTAGTTCAACTATACCGAACTATTGTGACATGCTCCTAGTTTACCTACCTAAATTCGGGAGCCTGTATGACGCGTTGAATAAGTTTAAATAGTTAAACTAATGCTCGGGCGCCAGTTTTGGTCACGCAGTTTGCTCTGCGACCCTGAAGCTCACCAGAGTATGCTGAAAGTAGACTCAGTCGAGTAAAAAAAGAAACCCAGGCGTTCGCTACTATAACCTGGGAGTATCCTCTCTCTCTAGTACCTGAAATGGTTGGGGAAAACAGTGAAAGAAACACCCGGAATAAATAAAAAAGTATATTAACAAATAACAAAAAGAAAATTTATAAACAAAAGTCAGGCACCACACCGGTGTCTCGGTAAATCAAATTTAACTAAAATTTTATTAAAGAAAATCTTTTTAATAAAAAAAAATAAAAATCGGTACAGGGTTCGGAGCACACCCTGTATGTAGTGAAAAATAAATTAAACTACAAACTTAATAAAGAAAATCTTTTTAGTAAAAATAAAAATCGGTACAGGTTTCGGAGCACACCCTGTATGTAGTGAAAAATAAATTTAACTAAAAATGTAATAAAGAAAATCTTTTTAATAAAAATAAAAATCGGTACAGGGTTCGGAGCACACCCTGTATGTGGTAAAAACTGAATTTCTCAATTCACAGGATTAAACTAACGGTCCTGTTGAGATAATAACGGAAAACAATTGCCTGAAGTAATTATTTTAAATAATTCGGTTATTTAATAAAGAAATCACAAAAATAAAAAAACGGGTAGCTACGACGCTTCCTGTATTCGAAAACTGAATTTCTCAATTCGCAGAATTAAATTAAATAATGATTACGCGATAAAGAAAATAAAGGCGGCCTACAAACAAAACCATTCAAATAAATATAACGAGCATTTCGGCGAACCCCTGTATTCGAAGAATAAAAGCTAGCTAAAATTTGTGATAAATCCTTTGGATATTTCGATCGCCGAGTTTAAAATTATATTTTCAGATCGGAGAATGAGACAGCCACGTGAAAACTGCTGGTGGAGCGGTTTACCCGGCAAATGTCTTAATTTAAATGAGTCAGGGAGCGCCTCAGGCCCATTTAATTCGGAAAACTTGCCAGGGTTGATTTCGCGTTAAACTGTGACTTACAAACTTTTTCGGCGGATTGTTCGAGAATCCTAATTTTGGGGTATATTGGGGGATCCATAATAAATCCAAGAAATAGGACACTGGACAATGCAATCGCACGTAATAATCCCGATAAACTTTAAACTGCCCCAGGGGCCGGTCAGCACTGCGACACAAGAAAATTTCGGAAACGGAGTAACAGGCGAGAATCAAAAAATAAACAAAGCAGTTCACCTACCTTTAATAAAATGACGGATTTTAACCACTTTTAACACACAAAGAGCGATGGTGTCAAGTACCAAAGAGACGCAGACGGTGTCAGAAACAAAAGAGAGGCAAACGGTGTCAGACACAAAAGAGGGCCATTGTCTATCAAATTTATAATATCGGTCTAGAGCCTCCCACTCCGGAGTAGGGGAAAGCCACTTCCAGCTTTGGTGTGTTTACCAATGACGGGAAAAAAAAGTCCTTATCCACCTTGACAAAAATAAGTAGATAATTTTATGAGATTTGAGTCTACAAATGCCCACTCGGATTTCGAGAAATATTAAAGTATTTTAAACTACGAGGGCGCTCGCAATTGTTTAAAAAAAGGAAATTCTTGGGAAACGTAAATACGGGGGTGCTTCTAAATATACAGAGGCGGAAATTAGTTAGTAGATACATTTTTGTTTAAATAAAAATTTGTGACTTCGTCACACTATATTCAACCCGAGTCAGATTTTAGAACATGTTGAGGCTGAAGCACATACACAGCAGCAAAAGATAGATTTGCTAATTCACAACGAAAAACAAGAGAAGAGTTGTAAACGTAAATTTAGTATCAGTGATACACAATTTGAAAAATCCTCTAAACGGAGAAAAACTGTTTTGCAACAAATGAAAGTAGAGTCAAAAATTTAACTACTAAAGATAAAACGCTTTATTTTATTAATAGAAAACAAAATATTAGAATTTGTAATTATTGTTATTTAATATTGAGTACATGTTATGTATGTAATATACATTTAAATTAACTTTGCTTGTGTTAAATGATTAAACTATACCTGTGTTCCAAGTATTTTAGTATAAATATTTCTGTATTTATATTTTTTGGAGTCTTATTATTTTAAAAAACTAATATTTATGTTAAATACAATATTTTAATTTAAATATTAGTTTTTTTGAATAATGAATTCCAAAAAATGTAAATAAATAATAAAGTACATTTCAATGAACCGCAGGAAAACTAGACGCTTTTTATTTTTTCTTCTTCTTTGCTGCCTTTAACTGTCAAGCCAATCAGCCAATTGTGTAATGTGCGATGGTGGCTCCAAATGGTATGCTGAAGAACTAAAATGTGTTACCAGTGCCGTACATGTAAACGATTTATCTATTAATGAAACAGGCCCTTTCGAAAATATTATTTCCGTTAACGAAGGAATTTCTTAGTTTCTCGAAACTTCCGTTACACTTCCGTACAAAAACTACTTTCTTTTTTCAATTTGTAACAAAAAAAAAACTAAAAATAATTCAACAAGTTTTAATTATACACAATCGAATATTTTCACTTGTTCCTCGGTCATGCTAGCGATTGCTTGACACGGCACCTGCTCCGACGCGAGGGCTCGCAGGTAATCGGTTACCCACAAACCACAACAAATACCAATAATGCCAACAGTAAATTTTAAAATATCTTTAATGTTATTAATAGTTTCGAAATGTTCATGAACTTAATATCAGACATACATAAAACTACTGTTTCCATGGGAATGTCTATTCCGACAAGTTCAAGAATAGCATAACCTATTACCATGGCAATATAAGTAGTGGAATCTTTTCCTATGGGAAAATTTTCTAATGAACTCGAGAATCGAGCCCCAGGTGGGTTCTTCTCTAGTGAAACCTATAAGTAGGATGTAGTTGTATTGGGCGGGATGTTACGTGAAATTAATTTTAAAATAATTTCAAATTTATTTTTAACAACTTTTCCATATCCCCTCGTAATACAACTTAAACGACCACCGCTCGCTTTCTTCTCGAAATTTAGAAAGTACGGTTTGCGAGGTAAAGCCGATTCGTTTGGATTCAACCGGTCTTTTGATGTATCGAATTCAACGTGCTTATGCCGATAAATTAGCAGCTAGTAGTTTTCCATAATTATCTTGTCTTTTATGTGTTTATTGTGTGTTAACGTTGGGATAATTGTAAGGTAATGTTTCTTCTTCTTTAACATTTTGCTAGATTTCGTTGGAAAACCGAAAAGATCGGCCAATTGCTTTTTTTATTATCGTGTCCCGTCGTTGATTGACAATTAACCAACTTCGTACTGAAACTCACACTGTCAAAATTAAAACAACATTGAATTAAAATATTTACTTTAAATATAAACTAAACAAATTCGATGAAATTGGCATCGAAGATAATTTACTACCTAAAGGTAATATATAAGAAAATATACAGGGTGGGGCATATTGGAGTTGCTTTTTTAGATCGGCTGGTAAACGCGAACGGGTGGGGGTAGAGAGCCGCGGTTGACATCGTTGGATTCAGGAAAGCTTACCGTTTGTTATTCACAATGGTTATCTGGACAAGAGAGCATCACGTGTTCGCAGTTGAGGAGTATTTAAAATTAGGTGAGTCCAATAATAAAAATTTCAGTTTTCACGTTTTTCGTCTAGTTTCCGAACTAACTTTTTAAGCAGTTCGCAATTCATAAATGATTTTTTAAATAGTCTTTATCAACAAACTGTTTCGAACATATTTCACATTTTAACGGTTTTTTCCAGTGTGAATTTTTAAATGCTTATTTAAATGGCTTTTTTGGGTAAACTGTTTCGAACATATTTCACATTTGAACGGTTTTTCTCCACTGTGAATTTTTAAATGTCTTTTTAAATTGCTTTTCTTGGTAAACGGTTTTAAACATATTTCACATTTAAACGGTTTTTCTCCAGTGTGAATGTTTAAGTGCTTTTTCAAATAGGATATATGAATAAATTTTTTCAAACATATTTCACATTTGAACGGTTTTTCTCCAGTGTGAATTTTCAAATGTATTTTTAAATCACCTTTCTGCATAAATTGTCTTGAACATATGTCACACTTGAACGGTTTTTCTCCAGTGTGGATTCTTATATGTACTTTTAAATGGCTTCTGTCGATAAACTGTTTCGAACATTTTTTACATTTAAACGGTTTTTCTCCTGTGTGAATTCTTAAATGCGCCTTTAAATAGTCTTTACGGACAAACTGTTTCGAACATGTTTCACATTTAAACGGTTTTTCTCCTGTGTGAATTATTAAATGTGTTTCTAATTGGTCTTTCCGTCTAAACTGTATCGAACATATTACACACTTGAACGGTTTTTCTCCAGTGTGAATTCTTAAATGCACCTTTAAATAGTCTTTATGAACAAACTGTTTCGAACATATTTCACATTTAAACAGATTTTCTCCAGTGTGAATTCTTAAATGCATCTTTAAATAGTCTTTACGAACAAACTGTTTCGAACATATTTCACATTTAAACAGATTTTCTCTAGTGTGAATTCTTAAATGAAACTTTAAACTGCCTTTCTCTGTAAACTGTTTTGAACATATTTCACATTTGAACGGTTTTTCTCTCATGTGAATTTTTAAATGTCTTTTTAAATTGCTTTTCTGGATAAACTGTTTCGAACATATTTCACATTTGAACGGTTTTTCTCTTATGTGAATTCTTAAATGGTTTTTTAAACTGCTTTTTTTGCTAAACTGTTTCAAACATAATTTACATTTGAAAAAGTTTTTACGAGTGTGTATTTTCGAATGCTTATTTAAATTTCTTTCGGTTGGAAATGTTTCAGAACAAATTTCACACTGCAACAGTTTTTCATTGCAGTAAAATATAGTATTTGCTGCAGGTGGATGTCCGACTATGGGATGTAAATCATTTTTAAACCGACAATAATTATGTTGTCCATATTTTCGCTTACAAACTTCGGTTACTTTCTTAACATAATGAACAACAAAAAAATGATACAGAAACAGTGTCTTTGTAAGAAAAAACTGGCCGCAATAGAAACAAGTTTCGTAGCATCTTCCAAAGTGGTCGTTGAACAGATTTTTTCTAGGCAACCTGAAAACTAAAACGAAAATTATAATAATTTTAATGCAGCATTACTAAGTGGTATATACACATACACACAATAAAAGGTAAAAATCTTTCACTATTAACTTTTCTATTAAGATTTATTTTGTTGTTCTCCTGATCGACCGTCGCAGAGTTAAATATTAGCAAAGAGATCATTCTTTATAATCTGGAAAAACTAATCTTTACTAGCTTTAACGGTTGAGTGCCAACTGAGCGCATCTTCGGATGGTAGATCGGAGAACATCCAGGTTTTTCTTGGTTAATGGTAGACATAAGTAAAGTGAGAGAATCTAAAAAGCCTCAAAATCTTTAAGTGTAAAGGTTAAAGAAAAAGTCCTTTATTTCTCACAAAGTCAATTTATTGGCGACCGGTTTCGAAGTTGTCACTTCATCATCCAGGCACACCTAAATGGAATATCAAGGAGTCAGTTGTAATAAAAACAATTATAAAAGCATGAACGGACTTTAACATATACAAAATAACAGAAAAAACACAAAAGAAAGTTAAACAATAACCTTGACTCACCTTGACTAATTCCATAAAGGAAGCGCTACAAAAAGTTTAACAGAACGAGTTAAAAAAGTCATGTGTAATAAGTATTTTTTTTTTATTTTTATAAAAAATGTTTTAAATGTAGGTTAGGTTAAACCACCAGATGTCTTTTTGAATAAAATAATTAATTAAAACACATTTAAGACAATTATTAACTAAACAACACAAAATAGTTTTACAAGCACAAACAGTTTAAAAAATTTTAAGGAAATAATGTTAATTACTGAAAGTAAAAAGTAAAAAAGTAAAAATTATCAGACTGTCAAGACATCTATCTAGATTTTTAACGAATCAATGCAGTAAACTGTAAATTTTAAATTAGCGGATAAATAGTGTACTAACGGAGGTGTTATTTACTGAAAGTGAGTATAGGTGGCGATGACAAAATTTATTGAAAGTAAAATATATTAAACTGAGAATGAGAAAACAAAAAATGTTTATACTAACAAGAAAATTAGAACACTAAACAAGAAAATATGAAAATTCATATGTAAAAAGGGAAAATTTGAAGCAGATAATCAAAAAGAAAATTACTGTTACAGGAAACGGAAAATAGGTTGACAGTACGAATGTCAAAAAAGAGGAAAGTCAAATTTTGGCGTATGACAACCACGTGGGAGAATTTGAATAAGCTAAAAAATTTTTTTAATAAGATGCGAATGGGCAAAAATTAATGGAAAGAAAATCTAAATTGGGAGAGTTAATTGGGGTAAGTAACTGACTGAAGATCAAATGAGTGGGGGTAAAAGTCTGAAAATAATTTAAATAAGCGCAGAGAACGTTGGGGTACTAATAAATTGAATTTGTGCATTCAGAGAGCAGGAGGGGCCAGATTTAATATTTTTTAAAATTTCCAGGTTCTCAAAGTTATTCAGAAGGAATTTATTAGAAGTCATATGCAAAATGTCGAAGCCAATGCTAGAATCAAAATCGTGACCAGTGTCTAACAAATGAGCAGCAAAGTGAGAAAAACCAGTAGTGTTAGTGTTAAGACAGCGTGTGTGCTCTTTCAGGCGTATTTTACGCTGTCTTAACACTAACACTACTGGTTTTTCTCACTTTGCTGCTCATTTGTTAGACACTGGTCACGATTTTGATTCTAGCATTGGCTTCGACATTTTGCATATGACTTCTAATAAATTCCTTCTGAATAACTTTGAGAACCCGGAAATTTTAAAAAATATTAAATCTGGCCCCTCCTGCTCTCTGAATGCACAAATTCAATTTATTAGTACCCCAACGTTCTCTGCGCTTATTTAAATTATTTTCAGACTTTTACCCCCACTCATTTGATCTTCAGTCAGTTACTTACCACAATTAACTCTCCCAATTTAGATTTTCTTTCCATTAATTTTTGCCCATTCGCATCTTATTAAAAAATTTTTTTAGCTTATTCAAATTCTCCCACGTGGTTGTCATACGCCAAAATTTGACTTTCCTCTTTTTTGACATTCGTACTGTCAACCTATTTTCCGTTTCCTGTAACAGTAATTTTCTTTTTGATTATCTGCTTCAAATTTTCCCTTTTTACATATGAATTTTCATATTTTCTTGTTTAGTGTTCTAATTTTCTTGTTAGTATAAACATTTTTTGTTTTCTCATTCTCAGTTTAATATATTTTACTTTCAATAAATTTTGTCATCGCCACCTATACTCACTTTCAGTAAATAACACCTCCGTTAGTACACTATTTATCCGCTAATTTAAAATTTACAGTTTACTGCATTGATTCGTTAAAAATCTAGATAGATGTCTTGACAGTCTGATAATTTTTACTTTTTACTTTCAGTAATTAACATTATTTCCTTAAAATTTTTTAAACTGTTTGTGCTTGTAAAACTATTTTGTGTTGTTTAGTTAATAATTGTCTTAAATGTGTTTTAATTAATTATTTTATTCAAAAAGACATCTGGTGGTTTAACCTAACCTACATTTAAAACATTTTTTATAAAAATAAAAAAAATACTTATTACACATGACTTTTTTAACTCGTTCTGTTAAACTTTTTGTAGCGCTTCCTTTATGGAATTAGTCAAGGTGAGTCAAGGTTATTGTTTAACTTTCTTTTGTGTTTTTTCTGTTATTTTGTATATGTTAAAGTCCGTTCATGCTTTTATAATTGTTTTTATTACAACTGACTCCTTGATATTCCATTTAGGTGTGCCTGATGATGAAGTGACAACTTCGAAACCGGTCGCCAATAAATTGACTTTGTGAGAAATAAAGGACTTTTTCTTTAACCTTTACACTTAATCCCTACTACTCACATATGGCTACCCTCACTCCAAACTCAAAATCTTTTGCGAACAAACACCCCAATCTAAAGTGTAAGATAACGTGTAGATTGCCTTTTTATTGTTGAGATCGACTATAATAATAATACTCTCCCTAATTCACCCCCTTACGAGTGAATTTTAACCCCAAAAGCTGAGCTTGTGCGGCTATTATTATTATTATTTGCTGTGGCGCTTCGGAGCGACTTAAAGATGGGTGATGGTGCCATTTGACTTACAAGTGAGGAAAACCTCACCCACCATCATCGAAACGGTAATGCATGGCGATTTTATAATCTGCATGTCATATGAACAGAAATTGAATTTCTATTAATACAGTACACATCAAATCCTATACCGAACCATGCAATTTAATTAAAAATCCACAAGGTCTGGGATTCGAAGCTTGGCAGTCTCGGACCATAAACTTGCCTATAAATGAATAAAAGCGCGTTAGACTGCTACACCACCGACCCGATTAGTGGCTATTTTTTTTGCAATAGGTTTGGGATTTAGTTTAATGTAATTTAAATTTCTAGCAACCATACACGGAAAAAAATTCACTAACCGTTAACGAACTTTTACTTACCGCAAATAAAAAGTTGTATACTATATGGGACAGGTAAAATGTTTAATTATAGTAAGTAAAACATGATTTCTGAAATTAGTCACTTGTGGTTAGTAAACAGTTCAATTAGATTTTAGACGACCTACGCTTAGTGAACTAGTAAGTATTTAGTAAGTACTTCATTTACCTACCTTACTTTAAATTATTCGTTTTGTACCTAATAATTAAATATTATACCCATTAATAATTTTCTTTTTACCTTGGTGGAATAACTAATTTGAATTTTAGGCTAATAGATAACTGAATATAAGTAAAATTGTTTTATTAAATGAGTGGTTTTTTGAAGGTAGCACATATTAATATTTGTTCGTTGTTACCAAAACTTGATAATGTAGCAGGCTTTATTTTTGAGAAAGACTTTGATATTTTCTGTGTGTCAGAGTCTTGGCTAAAGCCGACGATACCAAATAACGTGATAAGCTTAGCTGACTATAAATTAGTACGACAGGATCGAAATCTAAAGTGTAGAGGTGGAGGTGTATGTGTTTATTTATAAAATCATTTAAGATTCACAGTTGTCGAATCTGACAAAAAATCGAACAACTATGGATTAAACTTAAAATAAATAAATTAGTTTTAGGTATTTGTGTTGCTTATAGACCTCCTGACTATATACTTAATGATTTTATTGAAGTTTTTGAACAAACTGTAACAAATTTAGCTGCGGAATTTGATGAAATATTATGTTTGGGCGATTTCAATGTTGACCTGCTGAAAATGCACTCAACTAAAGCTAAGAAAATAAACTCCTTGTTAGAAAGTCATGATTTAATACAAATTATTGATAAATCAACTCACATAATCCGACCTCTGAAACATTAATTGATTACTTAATAACGTCTAACCGTGACTTAATTAAATCATTTGGCGTTCTTCCCGCAGATCATATGACAAGTCATGAACTCATTTATTGCATACTTAATGTTTCTTCTAACAATTCTAAACATGTTTTTAAAATAGTAAGAAATTTTAAAAACCTTGATGAAGATTACTTTCTATGTGATTTGAATTCTATACCTTTTGACAACATTTTTAGCTTGAACAACATTGATGAGAAAATAAATCTCCTAAATAATTCAATCATTTCGCTTTTCAATAAACACGCACCCTATAAAAAGATAAGAATCACCAAAAAATATAATCCTTGGTTAACAGATAACATTAGGTATATTATGTCATTATCAGATAAAGCGAAAAAAAGATGGCAAAAAAGCAAAAAAGTGAGTCACTTAGAATACTACAAAATGTTAAAAAACTATACTACTTTAGCCTGCAAAAATGAAAAAAAAGCATATTTTGAATACAAATTAAGAGTAGGAGGTATTAATAATATGTGGAAAAATTTAAAACATCTAAACATCGGAAAAGAGTCACATACTATACCCAATACCTTATGTAACCCCACCAATTTAAATAAATATTACACTTCATGTATTCCAAACTTACCTGCAGATCGAAAAGTCCTTGATAGTTATCTGAACAATATCCCTTCGCGTGACAAAGTTTCTTTCACTCCAGTTACAAATGATAGAGTCCAAAAACTACTGTACTCAATCAAATCAAATGCTCAAGGTTCTGATGGCTTAAATATAAAAATGTTGCTTCAATGTTGTCCCTTAATAATTCCCTATGTCTCACATATAATTAATAGTTGCATAAACAAACAATACTTCCCTAGAAACTGGAAACAAGCACTTATCAGACCTGTCCCAAAAACTAGTAATCCAACCGAGTTTAAGGATCTAAGGCCCATTAGTATTCTCCCAACTCTCTCAAAGGTACTTGAAAGAATAATAGAAGAACAAATTCGTATCTACTTATCAACTCATAATATTTTACCAGAATACCAGTCAGGATTCAGACCATCTCATAACTGTGAAACTGCACTTCTTAATGTAACCGATGATATTTTAAAGGCTAGGGATGATGGTAACATTTCGGTTTTAATCTTAATAGACTTTAGTAAAGCATTCGATACCCTTAATCATTCCCTGCTGTGTGCCGTACTTCATTATGTAGGATTTTCGCCTGATGCCGTAGGTCTGATAAAATGTTACTTAAGTGATCGAAGCCAACGTGTTAAAATTAATGAAATTATTTCTGATTCTATGAGGGTACGATCTGGAGTTCCTCAGGGATCTATATTAGGACCTATACTATTTACTCTCTATACAAAAAATATCGGAACAGTCTTAAAATCTTGCAAGGCTCACCTATATGCCGACGATACACAAATTTATAGCTCTTTTCATCCAAACAATATTTTACATGCCACTGACCTTATCAACCAAGATCTCAAAAACTTAGCAATGTGGGCAAAAACACATGCTCTTAGCATTAATTCGAAAAAAACGAATGTTCTTGTCTTTGGCCCTAATAAATTTTGTCCTGACTCAATTAAATTAAATTTTGAGGGTGATATAATAAAACCCGTAAACAGCGCCAAAAATCTTGGTATAGTCATGGACAATCAGCTCAAATTTAGGAGTCATATTAATATATGTATTCGTAATGCCTTCATTAACTTAAAAACAATCTACATTAATCGTCATTACCTGTCATTTAATGTTAAATAAATTCTATGTGACTCGTTGGTTCTATCAAAATTCAACTATGGAGATGTCCTTTATGGTCCCTGTATTGGGTCAGATGACAAAAGGAGAATTCAGGTCATGCAGAACTCATGTATTCGTCTAATTTGTAGAATTAGAAGACGACAACCTATATCCCATAAATTAAAAACCTTGAATTGGCTAAATATGGAAAAACGAAGGTTACTTCACGCTGCTTGTCTATTCCATAAAGTCATTAAAAACCGCTTACCTGTTTATTTATATAATAAAGTTAAATACGGTTCTGATACGCATTTCCTATAAATACTCGATATAGGCACAGAATAACAGCTCCCCCTCACCGCACAGAAAAATATAAACGCTCCTTTACATACCAAATATCAAAAATATATAACGCTTTACCTAATGAATTAAAATTAAAATCTACACCCGCATTCAAAAAATCACTTAAACATACATTTTTAAACGAGTAGTAACTCATCTTTAATCATGGAAAATCCCTCTTTAAAAAGTCACTAATCGTCTATCGCGTTATTTGGTAATAGTTGGTAATATTCTAAAAAATAAATATTCCTTCATATTATTTTCTAATGTTTCTGATATTGCTAATTGAAATTGTTTTATTTTAGTCATTGTTACTACTGCTTAAGATGAAAAACAGAGGCGATGATTTCATTGAAATTATCGTCACGTGATCTTCGGCATTTTTCCTTTCTTGCTTTGTTACGATTGCTTTTTTTTTTCATAATGTTTGTAAATAGTTATGTAACTTGAAAGGAAAATAAAGACCTTTATTATTATTATTATTATTAACTATTTACTTGTGGTTAGTGTACATTAGTTTCTTGCTACAGATACACTTTATGCTACTAATTGGTTTTGGTTTATTTGCCGCTACTTAACTGTTTTATTGTGATAAGTTGTTTTTGTTTTAGACAGTGGTATATATGTATTTATGATCTTGCATTATTTTTAGGTTTTACAAACATTATTTATAATTAATAATAATATGTAGAAAGTATTACATTTTATAAACCTTATTGTTACCTTAATAATAATAATGACAAATAATAATTGCCGTCCTTACCCTGCACAAACTCTGTTTCTGGGGTTAAAATTCACTCGTAAAGGGGTGCATAGTCATAGTATTATTATTATTATTATTATTATTATATTACTTAAAATGACAGTTTTTAATATACTCATGAACAAATATTGAATACTTTGATTTATATGTACACTTATCACAAAAACCCTATACGCTACATAGCATTCCGTGGAAAAGGTGTATGACCTCGACTTAAGTTTCCCTATGAGCTATGACCGTCCGGTAGGAAAGACAATACAAAAATGAAATCGGATTAATCGATTCTTAGTTCGTTGCTCTTTTGGTGATGATCAGAACTTACTGTATTGAAGCGATCGCTAGACGTAAGTGAATATTTTTTAACCATAAGTAAAAGTTAACTAATGGTAAATATATGTGATTCTGTTGTTATTAAAGCAGTTTCAGAAACATTATTCATTTGTCGTAGGCAAAGTGGTATCTAAGTTAACTGTTTATTGGGGCTATTAAAAAACTTCATTTTAGGAGATTTGTTGACTTGTGACAGAAATACGTATTTAGAAACATATTTTTACTTATGGTAATTGATTTATTTTTTGATATAGTTAATAAAATAACTACGGCAATTGGATTTTTTTTTTAAGTAAATAATTTATTTGGCTTTGTTTTTTTCGTGTAGGTTGTTGTTTTGTAGAAATAATTTTTTAATGATTTTAAATGACAAATCAAATCTCATATAGTAATTTATAATCTGGAGTATTTTCCAAGTGGAATAATCAACGTTTAATTAATTCATTAATATTAATTTAATTCTATTTCACTATTTCATATTCAAGTAACTCATTTTTGAGTAGTAATATTTAATTAATTCCTTTTAAATTTATTTGTGATACCTTTTCATGATTTTTAAAATAATCTGGAGTGTGATTATTAAGGGGTAATTTACCTTATGTAAAGAAGGTTTATTTTTGCCAATGAATATTAGCTATTTCCGAGTAATTTTATATTAGTATGTAGCCCTACCAATTTAGCTTAATTTTAGCATCGTCGCTATCGAAATTTAAGTTTTAGTTAAGCTTCTCAGTAAGTTAACCTTCTGTTAACTTATTTAGTTTTAATAGTGATTCTTTCACTTAAATGACTAAAAAGTCTAAGACCTAGTTGTGGGTATATTTCTGGAGAATAATATCATTACTTTTTTATTAGCAATCTTTTGACAATTTACGTAACCTTAAAAGTAGTAAAAGACGTCTTTTAACCACCATTTCTTGTGTCGTCAATATAAGTAGCTCACACACACCTGTTTCATTTTCATGCACTGGAGTATTACCGATGACAAACTAAGCACAGACTAGAAAAGTGTTGAACGTAGTTAGCTAAGTAGGAAACTTATTACAGGTAGCCTGATACAGGGGTTCAAATTATCGAACTCCCCTAATCAGGTTGACTAGTAACCTGTGTCGGGTTCCTGTAAATAGATAGAAGAAAATGACTGATAGAATGTGAACGGGCCTTTATTATCTTATAACCTCGATGCCTCGATCGTTGTCAAAACTAAAATTTATAACCAAAAAATTACATGTATCCGAAATGTGGACTATTATTAGGAACAAAAGAAAATTATTATGTACAAGGCGTTCCCACAACTATTCTTACCTTTAACTTACATACACTTATAATATATAACCCTCCAAGTGGGTGGTAAAAGTGCGGTTACGTAGAGTACTCTTCGTATTACAAAAGAAAACCCGGTAGGTGGATATTACAATTAATAAGTATATATACAAAAGAAATCGAGTATTTAATCAGGTATTTAACTCTGTTTGTTGTAGGCTGAGTCTCAAACAACAATCTCGTTAGTAGATGGGGGCCCTCCGAAATATAGGGTTAGAAAAAGGAACCGTCTTACTTGTGATTAAGTGAACTCAATGAAGGACGATGTCCAGTTAGGTAGCTTCCTCTTGATGTCGGTAGGTAGACCGCTATGAAAATTACTATCTAATGGTCCGAACTCTGTTGCTAGCACGCAAACGGTGAAGTGGGGAAGCCCTATTCTATATGGAGAGGTGGAGAGAACTTGCACACAGTCCTTAGAAGTATTCCTCTAATAAAAGCGTTACTCAGAATTGTAAATCGGAGCGAGCGAAGGAACGCACTAATGAAAGGAGCGAACCAAGGAGGTCTGAAAAACATTGACGATTGTAACTATTATGTATACAGAAGGCTGTTGGGAATATAGGTAAGTGAAATAATAATTCATTTTGAAAAACTCACCCTTGATGGTATGTGACCTCTTAGTTATTAATTTATTCACACTTTTAGCCTGATACTATATCCACCACTAGGTGTATGAATCACAAAGATCACTAACAATATATCGGACTAAAGAAATCTATGGTTTTTGCACAAGAATAAATCCTAGAAAATCCTAGTTGAAATCTTGGCACATGCCACAATCAGAATCCAAGCAAAAACCGGGCCAGGAAGGAAGTTCCACAAAATGGCCAACAAAAGTCAATGTCTTAGCAAGAAGGCCCTGACTACAAAAGGGTAATAGGATAATTTCTGGTAAGATTGTGGTCATTATTTATAAATTTAGAAGAATCTGACAACTGAAGGAGTTAAAATTGACATGTAAACAATAACAATAAAAATAAAGCTTTTTAGTAATAAAATGAGCTAGAGTTATTGTTCAAAGTAGCGAAATATATTTACTTACATTATAAATTATTTATTAAGGTATTACTTAATTATTATTGAATATACTCCAGGTGAGATTATACTCTATTACAAAACATTATTTTATATTTTACTACTATTTTTTTAGAAAATATTTACAAAAATTATTTAGAAGTAACTTTTATTTGAAGAATTTTCTTCTCCAAACGTAAATAAGAGATATATTCCATAAAATATAAAAATGACCACCCATAAAGTACCCCCCCAGATGTTCCGACTCTGCCCAAAATCTAATCAGTTCATTAGACGCTGGAATAAAGCTTAAGTTTAAAATTTGGTGTTTTTCTGTGCATCGGTTCATGAGTTATGCGACACACACACACACACACACACACACACACACACACACACACACACACACACACACACACACACACGCACGCACGAAAATAGTCAAAACGGATTCAGGGGACCTCAAAACGTAAAAATCCGTCGAAAACTCGAGGTCGAAAAAAATCATGATTCCTATACTTTCCTTATATCTGTATACAGATAGGAAAGTAAAAAACGAAAAGCGATATCAACATGAAATTTTTAGTAAAAATGAAGCTTTATAAGAAGATAAAGCCTATTGATATTGAAAACAAATATACTAACTGAAACGGAAAATGATATAAACTTGAAATTTTTAGCAAACATCAATCTCTAAAAGAAGAAGCCCTTTAATTATAAAAAAAAATCTGATTAAATATGGGGGATTTAAGGGGGGTTGAAATTAAAAAAAAACAAAAATCAAAAATGAAAATCTACATCAACATGAAATTTTTTAGTAAAAATCAAGCTCTATAAGGAGTTTAGGCCTATTGATTGTGAAAACAATATGGTTGAAAATGAGGGTTAAGGGGCTCTGTTAAACTGCGAAGAGTATCATTTAGAATGCCAGGCATTTTATATCTTTATTCTAGTTTGTGTCTGTGTAATATTATGTATTGTGATGGGACTGATCTTATAAAATAAACATTTAAAACATTTTAATTCTTATTTTATTTGCCAATAAAAGGTATTTAAGAAATATATTTTTTATTTGATATCTGTGATAAATTGTGAAAATGATTAAACTTACAATAAAAATTAAAAAATGGTAGGTAAAGTTTCATATAAAATTTTTTACACAAAAATCAATGTCAAATTTTCTACGTAACCTGATATATAATTAAAAATAATCTCAAATTATGAAGAAAATTCAGTTTACTAACTAATAATGTTGATAGATGGTTTTCAAAGTATTTTTTTTGTGTCATCGGCTTCAACTACCAGGGTTATTTCGCCTCATGTTCTGTGTAGGCTTTGTTACTGTTACCCAGCACCACTTTAGGAACAGCACCGTTAATTAGAACCCAACAGTGAATGGTCGAGTGGGGAATCCTACCAAGGCATCAGAATTAATTTTAAATAATTAAATTAAATGAAAAAATCCCGGCCAACCCGGGACCCTTGGATCCACAGGCAGAGACTCTACCACTGAGCTACCCACCCCGTTTCAACGTATTAAAAATAAAACAAATATTACAATAACTAAAATATTCATTTATTAATAGTTTTAGTGCTTGAAAACAGTATGATGTTGATGATAATAATAACTACAATTAATACAAACTCAAATAATAAAAAAAAACAACGATATTGATTCTTGTACAAATTTTTGATCCGAACTTACAAATGATAAAATTATTGGAAAAAGTGAACACCCATTTTAAATTACCACGAGCCGCCACTGATTCCGAAAGCATGTAAATTTTCTTTGAAACCGTTGATAATCCCTAAATAATTTATAAAAAAATTAGAACTTCATTGAAACTTTAAATTGCTCATGACTCATAAATCTATTTTTGACTTAATGCCTCTTTTTTTTAAACCCACAATTTATAATGTAAAACGTAAATAATTACCTTAATTTTTATGCTAAATGACTGTAATTTCATACTCAAAGTAATAAAAAGAATAATAATTAATAAAAATGCATAAAAAATAAATAAAAAGTAATAAAAACTAATAAAAATTAATAAAAATTAATAAAAATTAATAAAAATTAATAAAATTAATAAAAAACTAATAAAAATATTTAAAAACAATTAAGTGGAACTTCTTACGCCCTGTTATGAAAAATAAATAAAATTAATAAAAATCAATAAAAATTGATAAGAAATAATAAAAAGTAATAAAAATTAATAAAAATTAATAAAAATTAATAAAAATTAATAAAAATTAATAAAAATTAATAAAAAATTAATAAAAAATTAATAAAAATTAATAAAAATTAATAAAAATCAATAAAAATTAATCAAAAATTATTAAAAATTAATCAAAAATTATTAAAAATTAATCCTTGACCATAAAAACTGTGCCATTATGCATTTTCAAATAAACTATATTGCCACAAGCTACTTTCAGGCTTTTGAAATATTATATAAATTTACTAAAAAAAATTGGTTTGTTAGAAAAATAAGACTCTTTTTTTAATTTCATAAAAATGGAGTGTGGTTGTTTTTAGAAAATCCGTTGAAAGCCATTTTTTTTTTTTTCAAAAACCATTATATTTCAAGAGCCTAAAAATAGCTTAAAAATGAGGCTTAAGTAAGTAGTTGTTTTCAGAAAAAAATAATAAACCAATGGCTCTGTTGACTTTGTTCCAACAAAGCACCCTATAATATTTAAAAATATCAATTTTTCAGTAAAGTTATATAATATTTCAAGAACCTAAAAATAACCTAAACATGTGGTGTGGTTGTTTTTAGAAAAGCTTTAAAAAAGGGAGGTGCTCTGCTGGATTCGTTTGATACTAGTAAAACACTCTGTATTTTTTTAAAGCAGCAATATTTTTGGAAAAAAATTTAATATTTTAAGAGCCTAAAAATAACTTAAAATTTTTAAATATTCATTAATTGTATATGGTTCTAAATTAATTAACAATTCATGTACTTCCCTTTTAAATACTTTAACATTGCTAATATTTTTATTGTATCAGGCATTTTATTGTACAACTTTACACAGCTGTGCCCTGCTCTATGTTCTGTAGCTGCCAGCCTATGTATTGGATATACTAGGTTTATATTTCTTAATATATAAGCATTCGTTGATTCAAAATTTGAAAATAAACCTCTATTTTTAAATAAAAAAAATTAATCATTCCTGGATGTATATGCTTATTAAAATTAAGATTTTATTTTTTCTAAATAGGGTATAAAAATAGACTAAAAATATGGCATAGGTTTTAAGTAAAAACTCCGTAGGTACTCTGCTGCCTTCTTTAGTAATATTTCTTTACATCAATCAGGTTTTCAAAAATTTATTAGTAATACTACATCTCTGACTTGCTTATCATGTAACATCTTGTCATCAACAGATAAACAGAAAATATGCCTTTTGGTACCACTGGACTTTTCAAAAGCATTTGATACTATACATCATCATTTACTAATGGCAAAATGTTACTATTATTATTTCGACCTAAACTACATGCAAATTAATCAAATCATATCTGATTAATCGTCATCAGATAAGAAATATAAAGTCAGATAATGACAGATTTTGCTGACTGATTTTCCCCTTTCTGGAATTTTAACCACTAAAAATTAAGTATGTAAATTTAGCGACCAAATGTGTGCTACTCATATAAACATTTGATTTTACTTTTGCAGAAAAATTTAGGTTTCTTTTTTAAATCTCTTGTTTATGACATTTTAATTTGTTGAGTTAGGTCAATAAATCGACTTCTTGCAAGTTACCATTTTTTAATATACTTACATGTTTTTAATCTATTAGGAAATATACCTTCTTCCTGGGAATACTTAATTATATGAGTCAATGGTATTAAAATATAGTCTGTGATTGTCTTTGTTAAGTTTTTTGATTATTTGTTTTATGACTGTGTTTATATCCAAGTAAACAACTGATTGAACATATCAATAACTGTTGTTGGGTTTTCAATAGTTTTGTCATTGTTGCTAATTATTTTTTTTTTTTAATTTGGTGTCATCGGCGTTAAAAATACTTTTTGTTGTCTTTGTCTTACCTTGTAGTACATTTATGACTTTCCATGTTGCTGTATTTTTATTTTCTGAATCTTTAATTTTATTATTATAGTATTTGGATATCATGCTTTGAACAACCTTTCTGTGATTTATTTTAGCATGATGATAACATGGGGCTGAACCATGTCACTTAGCAAATAAATAATATAAACTAATAAATGCACTTACTTTTTTGGCTAACAGGCCAGGGATACTTTCTCTTCTTTTGCTTAGGAACATTTTTGACAATATGTTTTGATGATTTCGATTTTATTACGGTTTGTTTGCTACTATGGGGTTGTGCAAAATGATTCGGATAATGATTAAGCTCCACCTCGCTTTTTAGTGTAGGTAAATCACAATGCGACGTCAAAAACTCACTTCCATCTTTAAACTGAACATATCCACTTATTTCGCTAATCACTGGCTTGATATCTGCCGCATTCACTTCGTCAGTGTTCTCAGATTCTTTTTTAATATTGTTAGGAACATTAATAACGTTGTTGCACACTGATTCGTGCTCAATGTTTTCCAGAAAATCAGAACCTTCAATTTTAGGCAATTCACATTCCTGTTTGATCGCAGCAAAAGTTACTAACTCCTTCGTTGTTTGATATTCACAAAAATTGACGGGTTCTTGTTTCACATCCATCGTTTTAATAACTAAATAAACGATACTAATCTATGTACTGTTGTCAACAAATATAATATCTTCTAAACCCTCCTGTTATTTCAATTAGGCATTCCAAACTGAATGCCTACCAGTGGGCTTTGACGGGTTATGATATTGCAAAATTATGGCAACCCTGTAGACCTGGTGATTTGACAAGGTCAATGAAATATATAGTTACATAGATTGATTATCCATATTTTTCAAAATAAACATAAGCGTATGCCTTGAAGTAAAAATGTAAGCAATTATTTTTTTTAAATATCTAAAGGCTAAAAATTGGTTTTAAAACACATTTTTGCTAAACCGATTCAAATTAATAAATATTTGCCAGGCAATATGGCCGCTCGTAAACGACCAGCTTTGAGCAATCTATATAACTATAAATGTATCATTGACCCTGTTAATGACAACATGACAACAGGGTTGCCATTTCTAAACTGTCATTACCCACTGGTAGCCATTTGGACAGGTCGTTGGAATGCCTAATAAAAAAGTAATAACAAAAACAAACTAGATATTTTGGCGTATGACATCTGGCATACAGTGTTCAGTGTAACCAACATAACAAAATAAAATTGACACTAATGACCACGGACATGGGTTGGTTGAAGTCATTGTCTAAATCGTAGCTGATCGTAGTCAAGGATAATATACAATTAAGAGGATAGCTTAATTTGTTAAATCTGAATGATAAATTGCCGATTTATGACGTTATAGTAGAACATATGCCGCGTTTGAATATCCACATCAGATGCATCTGAGATAGTAGAGAGATCGGGCAAGCACCAATACCGTGATACGCTAATTGCGTACGGAATTATTTGACATCTACGCAAGCGCATATCAAAATATTTACAGAATTACCCTATTACCGTTGTCGCAAAACGCTAATTCCGTAAGTTTGCGAAAGGGATTTATGAAATATAAGGGAAGCCGAATGTATCCGAATTTAATATCATCCATAGTGATATGCCGCTTGTCATTTGTCTTTTGAAACGATTTCCCAGTTTCTTGTTTCTGTTTGGCTTGAATTTATTTGTTTTGGCGTCTATTGTGTTCGTAGTAGTTTTACGGCCAATTTCATAATCGATAGCTAAAGTGGCCTTTAATGAAAGGAGACTTTAAGCTATTTAAACTATATGGTTAAAAGATACTTTAAAATTAAAGTGTCCTTTAAATTGATTATGAAATTGGCCGTTAAAATATTATATAGTGACATTTTAAACATTTTTTTGTAATTGTAGTTTTTTAAAGTACATTGGGAAGAAGCAGAATATTGCTGAATCATTGTTAGGAGTGTTTTATGGGAATTTATTATTTTATTTAAGTTTATTTACACCATGCGGTTCTTTATCATTTTCCAAAATATTATTTAGTATAATGAACTCTATATCATCATCCGCCTCTGCCAATACTGCTAATTCTAAAAAAAAAATCCACACAAATATATAAATCTAAACTACGATTGCCACGATCTAAACAAATCAAAATGAAATGATAGAAACAAAGAACAAAAAGTGTCAAGTCAATGTTCACAAAACAATGGTCAAATCGAAAATACTCGAAAATATAACGTTAAACCTAAAATAAATTTAGTCTGCCCGAACTCTCTACGAAATCACGTTTGCGTGCATTCGGTATTTCGAAAATAACGTAGTTGGTAATTAGCGTAAGGACCCTATTGGTGCTTGCCCGATCTCTCTATTCTAAATCTTTGATCATGTTATTCAGTGTAGGACCAATGAACTGGGGTGGGGTAGAATATTTGTCAATAGGTTTGAAATGAGACTCTATGGACGAGGACAGGTTATTTTTCATCTCACTCGGGAGTATTTATAACAACCATTTTCTATTTCACTTTGTTATTGTCTGATCCACCAACTTGTGGATTGAACAATAACAATGTGAAACAGAAAATGGTTTTTATAAATACTCCCCAGTGAGATGAGAAATAAAAATGGCTGCGCCCATAAAGTCGCATTTTGTTCTAGTGATACAGTATGCACATTGGCTTTCTACCCCACTTCAGTTCATTAAGTAGGACCTTTGAATATATATTTAAAGGCTGTATGTCACGATACTAAATTAAGTACTAAATTAAGTTATTAATTTAATACTAAATTTAGAACTAAAAATATTTTTTTCCGTTTGCAACGATACCAATTTTTAGTACTAAAGGTGTTTTCCAGCGGTATTCTGGTTTGAAAATTTTTCGTATGTTTGGAACTGAATGTTTTCCAGCGTTGAAACGGTGACGTCATTAAGAACCGGGTTTAAATTAGGTTCTTGAAAATTGAACCGTGCTTTACTAGACGCAGCATGGAGGCAGGGTTGACAATCGTACGGTAATTACCGTACTTGTACGGTAATTTCTATTGAAAGGTTTCTTCTGGTTCTCAAAATGAAAACTGTTTTGAAACTGCGCCGGACCGTATGCGTAAAGGCAAAAAATCCCCGACTGTTTGAAATTGTTGGAAACCAGAACACGTAAAGGTGTTTTGTTTATTGTTTATTATAATAATGAAGTTCCTTTTGAAAGCTCAACTTCAAATATCATTTGCATGTATATGTTTATCATTATCATCACATTTCAATGGAATAAATAAAAACAGAATAATATTAAAAAAATAATAATTCTAAAATTGCTTTAATTTACAAATAAAACAAGAACAAGAGACATTCGTCCACATATAAATAAACAATTTGGGCATTTGGGATTGCATACGTTTCGTATGGTCTAAAAAGCCAATACAATATTCATAACACTTAAAAAACACATGCGCGGTCAAAACAGTCCGAGTCGATCCACACTCCCAAGCATGAACACATTTTGACTATTTACAACAATCACGGATTGGATACGAAACCGGAACACTGGACTGAGAGATCCGAAGTAGTCTCTAAAATGTATCTCTATTCATTCTAAATAAAGAATAAAAATCGGTATCGAAATAGTTCTGCAGCCACTGTTCATAATAATCCGGTATTCTAACATGAAGAGTATTAATGTTGTTTAAAATTAAACATAAACTTTCAATATCATCACTATTAATAACAAAATTTTTAATAGTAATAATCTGTTGTGTTAACTCATTTTCAAATCCATTTCAACTTCAAACTTCAACACAAAACAAAACAATTTTTACAACGTCATAGGTTCGAACCTTACGATTTCCAGCGTTCTGTTTAGTGACGTCATTTTGAATTAAGTTTAAAATAATGGTTCGAAAATATTTCACACTGGAAAACGACTTAAATTAGGCATTCCAACGACCTGTCAAAATGGCTACCAGTGGGTAATGACAGTTTAGATATGGCAACCCTGTTGTCATTAACAGGGTCAATGATACATATATAGTTATATAGATTGCTTAAAGCTGATCGTTTATGAGCGGCCATATTGCCTGGCAAATATTTATTAATTTGAACCGTTTTAGCAAAAATGTGTTTTAAAACCAATTTTTAGCCTTTAGATATTTAAAAAAAAAATTGCTTACATTTTTACTTCAAGGCATAAGCTTATGTTTATTTATAAAAATATGGATGATCAATCTATGTAACTATCTATTTCATTGACCTTGTCAAATCACCAGGCCTACAGGGTTGCCATAATTTTTCCATATCATAACCCGCAGAGGTCGAGAACTATCGATAGTCTTGACCATCGATAGTATTCGATAGGTTGGCTACAAACTATCGATAATTATCGATATTTATCGATAGTGCAATCATGTCAGAATAGACAAAAATGGCGCCGATGCTTGGAAAATTAACAAAGTTTGTTAACCTGACTTTTTAATTAATACTTTTATTGTTATTGTAAATCATACAATTAATATTCATATATTCTTAATAAACATGAATTTATGCTATTTTTCAATTAAACACTCCAAAAAAACTACAACACTCCAAAACAATAATACATAACCTTATTAAAAGTGGTTTCGTGACGGTAGGGGAAACACTTGCTTTTGTTGTTTTTGCCAAGCACCCACCATTTAAATTCACGTAATTGCGATTGCCTAATAGTCGAATGAATTTCAAGATTTATAAGAATTTGTTCCGTTCAGTTAAAAATACTGATTATTATTAATTAAACTCTGAACTACATAAACGAAAATTTATTGAAAACTAAACAAATAAGTGTTTTTATTGTCTGAGGACAAAACTATACAACTATACAAATACAAAAATGGCACAAAGTATAAATAAAACAGATTTTTCCTTTGCCAGCAATAAACAAAGAAATAACATATTCTAATACTATGTGCACACATTAACAATAGCTCTAACTTCGTAACATGAATATTCACATCATTTCATTCATTTCTCTGTGAATCCCAAATTTAAATTTACAAACCTTGGTGAATCTCATAAACATGCAGTAAACAGAGAGGTTTGCCAAATCTGATAGTTTTGTTACTGTATATTATAGGTGCGTTCGGATAGAAGCATGAAGTTCCATTACCTTATTTGACGACGAGAGTTACTATCGAATACTATCGATAGTTTATAAAAAATTATCGATAGTGTCCGATAGTCAAAACTATCGATTGTTATCGATAGCGCTATCGATAGTTCTCGACCTCTGATAACCCGTCAAAACCCACTGGTAGCCATTCAGTTTGGAACAGTGAACTGTATACTTAAAATGGAACGCCAATCCCTTCTAACAAAAGTAAGCCAAATTGAATTCGCGAATTACGTCCCAACGATACTGGCGAGAATGCGCACAAAGTGCCTTTGCAGGTCCGTTTCGGCCATTTCATGTACTATTTTTTAAATCAAGAGAAATGAATATCCTTAAAACTCAACAATAAGAAAATCCATTTTAATCTTTAGTTATATTTCTTACCACTTGTTTTACCGTATGTAGATGTCAAAAAATAGGAATTAGGGGGAGTTACTTATTTTTAAAAATATGCAAACATTTTATAATATGGAATCAACGCCATCTATTTAAAAAAACACAATTAATATGTAATAAAGTATAGATATTTTATAATTGCTTACTCTAAGAATAACAAAAGTAATATTTGCTTTAAAAATCATTTTTAATGGATAAACCCACATATAAATTTGTTAAAACTTACCTTTGGATAGTCTGTAGGCTTTTCCAAAAAGGATTGAATGGAGACTGTTAAGCTCATAGAAACAATAGATTTCTTTACACAAACATATCAAAGGGAAGCATAAGAATGTTTAAAGTGACTGGCTTAGTCACTTTAAACATTCTTTAGGCTTTAAAAACCTTTACTAGCGGCATTAATTTTATTGGGACAATATATTTACATTTAAATAAAACACTAAGATAAAGTAACTGTAGCTTTATTAGTAAAGTATAGTAACATTAAAATTTTCCATAAAAACGACCCCATCTCAAGCAAAATTTTCAGTGATAGGTTTAAGTATTATTTTTGCTTTAATGAATTAACAGAATTCTTTATCGTTAGTAACAATTTTATAGATGAGAAATATGTCTTTCACATTTGTAATGTTATTTACAAAAATAAGATATTTATAAATTTACGGTGGCAGCCAAGCAACTTGGTGGGTAATATTACAATAGACAGATAATTTATTTCAGGTAGACATTTTTTACAATGTACATGATTCGTCAAAAATAAAACAATAATATAAACTAGTAATTACAAACAATATTTAAAATTCAAAAAATTTTCTACATAATGAAAATATATATACAGATTCGGAATAAATTTTTCATGTGCACAGCGCAAAAGTATTAGGAGTAACAAAAAGAGGAATATTCATATGAAACGAGAATGAGTGTGAAAGGAGATATAGGTGTGGCTATCACATGACGTATTTCCAATCATTTCAACGGTGGGATATAGGTGCGCTCCCTTATTATAAAGCTATCGCAGTACCTGCTGTTAAAGGCGCTGCACATGAAACATTTATTCCGAATCCGTTTATATATTAAACTTTTTGAGCTTAAGTATTCTTAAATAAAATGTTTTACAGTTTTTTATGAAGTACGGAAGTTTACTGTTAATCTAGCAACTGACATAATATGACTAGTTACAAAATTATGAAATCTATAGGTAATTTGCTTAAATTTATTTGAGTTCTTAAAAACTAAATTTCTAGGATATATACCAAAGCTAGAGACAAAATACTGTCTACAAATCGTGGTTGACAAGAATCATATTCAGGAACTTTACCTATTATTATTAGGATCCTCCTTTAAAAAATCATTTGAGTTTTCACAGTGACCAATCCTGTATCTCAATCGAGATACTACTTGGGCATAATAAATACATATTAAAGTTCCATGGTCTAAAACTTCTCTTACGTGTCTAAACAATTAACACAATTATTTTTCAAATATGTACAATGAGATTTAATCAACAATAAGTAACGAAACCAATTTAATTTATTTTTTAAAAATTCAAAATATACTTCCTGATGAAATGCATAGGCAAAATACTTTCCAGTTCGACTGGTTTACTGATGAAGAAATATTATTGTTCTATGCAATTTGGATCTTATTAGTTCACCTCTCGCTCTCTCCGTTTGTTTTTTAGCTATGGAATATAATATGCGAATTTTCAAATATATTTGTACAATCTGTTTAATCAATTTTATTCTGTGACTATTTAAGAAAGAATTGTCATAATCGTGTTGATTTAATTCATCAAAAAGTGGTTTACCAAATAGGTCATGACAAATCTGATTAATAAATACATTTAAAAAATTATGTTCTGGAGGTAACTTTTCGTTATTTAGTTTTAAAACAAATCTTATTTTTTTTTCAGCAAAAATACATATATTCACAACATTTTGTGATGGTTTAAGCAAACCACCCCGATTCTTTCTATTTAATAACATGAAGTTTTCACAATCTAGTGAGAATGTATGTATTGTTTCTAGTGACAATAAACATTCTGGGCATTTAACAATTGATTTGAGTTTTTTTACTACAAATCCACTAATATAGGTGACTACATTTTCTGTTAAGAAAGTTAAGGATGGCAAATGTTCAATGTAATATTCAATATTGTCATCTATTATTACTTCATCTGAAATGTCCCTATTATATTTTCTTGCTAGTGTAATGTTATCGATGTCCAGCTCTGGTTGTACCTTTTTTAAACTGCTAGTTGTAGTTAAAATATGTGTCTCACTATCTGAAATGCAATTTCCTTTAATATCACTCAAATCATGTTTCATAGCTAGCCTCTTGTAGGTATAATAAAACTGATAAGCTGTAGGGTTGTTGTTCCAGCCATTTTTTGCCCTAAAAATAAAAATCTGATGTGTCCAACACATGACTTTCCTATCTAGTTATTATAGGCTTTTTCCGGTTATTTTGTACAACCTATTGCAGCATCTCTATAAATGTTTAGAGGATAAACTAAATATATACATTGTCCACATATAACTACCTCGAAACATTTTTCTATAGATATTCATTGAAAACGAAAATACTGAAAAATTTTAATTTAGCACTTTTCCATTACGGTCCATTTCAGAAAAATCATGTATAAACAAAAATTATATCAAACAACTTTTAGTTCAACAATTTTCATAAAATTCAGAACTTTGCACATTTTGTCAAATTTCTCCAATACGGACCATTTCAAGAAATTTTGACATAAAACAAAAATTATAGATAATATTATTAGAAGTAACTTTTATTTGAACAATTTTCTTCTCCAAACATAAATAACAGATATTTTCCATAAAATATAAAAACGGCCTCCCATAAAGTACCCCCCCAGATGTTCCGACTTTGTCCAAAATCTAATCATTTCACGTCAGTCCGAAATAAACCTTAAGTTTAAAATTTAATGTTTTTTTCTTTATCCGTTTTTGAGTTTTCTTCAAAATTTGAAATTTACACATTTTCTCAAATATCTCGAATACGGTCCATTTTAGAGAAATTATGTATAGAATAAAAATTATAGAGAATTATATTACAAACAACTTTTATTTGAACAATTTTTATAAAAAATTATTTTTTTTACATTTTGTCAAATTTCTCGAATACGGACCATTTTAGGAAAATTTTGTATAGAACAAAAATTATAGATAATTATATTAGAAGTAACTTTTATTTGAAGAAATTTCTTCTCCAAACGTAAATAACAGATATATTCCATAAAATATAAAAATTACCACCTATAAAGTACCCCCCCAGATGTTCCGACTCTGCCCAAAATCTAATCAGCTCATTGGACGCTGAAACAAAGCTTAAGTTTAAAATTTGGTGTTTTTCTGTGTATCGGTTCATGAGTTATGCGTTATACACACACACACACACACACACACACACACACACACACACACACACACACACACACACACACACACACACACACGCACACCCACACACACACACACAGACATCCTCGCGAAAATAGTCAAAACGGATTCAGGAGACCCCAAAACGTAAAAATCCGTCGAAAACTCGAGGTCAAAAAAAATCATGATTCCTATACTTTCCTTATACCTGTATACAGATAGGAAAGTAAAAATGACATAAAAAAACTACTTTTATTATTTTAAACAACCTAATAGGTTTGAAATTTAGAGATCTTGAAATGAATATTTTGTACAAATTGTAAATTTACACCTAACTTATGAAAAAATGTGTTTATATTAACTTTATAGGGGAGAGCGGGGCAAGACGGGGGTATTTAAGGTTTGATTGATAATATTTCATACAGGATAAGTTCAATAAATTTACAAAATTAGGAAACACATTGTTATATATTTGTTTATTATGTATTAAAATTAAAAAAACATACAATAAAAAATGAAAGAGTAAAAAAAGTTGAAACAGGGGCATGTCAAAAACTTCATCTTGCCCCACATGTGGGGTAAGATGGGAAATGATGCGGGGCAAGATGATATCTATTCACATAGGGAACAAATATGGGTCACTTCATCATCCTCTTCGCCCGCACAGGAACAATGGGCCCATCTGTGACATCTGATACAAAGAATCCACCCTTCGGTCGATTCAGAGTAAAGATGGCCACAGTACAAACACTCTGCATCAGAAGATTCAGAGGATGATACTGATGATGTTGATGGCCTTTTTTCGATCCTAGTCTTTTTCGGTTTAAAATTTTCTTTAGAACCAATTGTTTTTTTTGTATTTTCTTGCCCTTCGCATTATTTTTGTTTTCTAATTTTCTCTTAACATTTTCTTTCTTCTGTAGCTCTTTATTTTGTCTCTCAGCAATTTCCTTTTCTAGTTCCTGTTTATACGGCGATTCTGTTAAAACAGCGGTCTTGCCTTTTTTTCGGGTAACCCTAGGAGTCGTTTGCTTGCAGGAAGGAACTGGCATAATATCTTCCGGTGTGCATGGTAAATGCGAAAGATTAGTTTGTTTTGGAGTTATAAATTCGAAGGAAGTAGCAGGCTTAGTTAAATCTTGAAAGTCTATTTTAAAAGTGGAATTAGACGAACAGGAAGCCTGGATACTTGGGGCATCAGAACTAACTATTGGTTGATCTGTAGGTGTAGAAGGGCGCGGAGGAATAACCGGATTCGACAAATTCGTGGAAAGTTCAGACGTATTCATTTGACTATCAGGTATGGAGTTATTAGAAAGAACAATTTCTGTGGTCTGTGATGGAGCGAAATCTGCTTCTCCAAAAACATTTCTATTAAGTGGCCATACTCCAGTCTGACGAAATCCATTAATTGCCGTAAGCATTGTAGCTGCTCGCAAGAAAGCATTTCCGAACAAGCTTGCAATTTGATACTGCGAAACAACCCGTCCTGGGTTTGTTCTCAGCCACTGAGATATTTCTGTATCATAGAAAACACTCACAGGCCGCATAAATGAAACGTCCAGTGGCTGTAAACGATGTGAACAATGTGGAGGGAAACATAATAAAAAGACACCATTTTCTCGTGCGTAGTTGATCAACTCTATATTTTTTGTACTATGAGTGGAGTGGCCATCTAGTAGCAGAAGTACAGGTGACGTTTCTGAAGCTTTGCTAAATTGAACGAACTTTTTAAACCATGCAAAAAATATCTCTTTTTGCATCCATCCACTTGGGTGAGTCTCAGCCCATGCACCAGGAGAACAGCCATTCAATAACTCTGGATTCATTTTAGAACGTGGGAAAATAAACATTGGTGGCATGTAGGTACCTGCAGCGTTAAAACATATCTCAATTGTGATAGTTTTACCTCTCTCAGCAGAAGTCAGTGCTCCAACTTGCTTTCTTCCTTTTAACGAAATCATTTTTGACTTAGTTTTGGGAACAACTGATACGCCAGTTTCATCGCAGTTGTATATTCTTTCTGGAGTTAATTTATATTTATCTACTAATCGAGTTAGAAGATCAAAAAAATTGTTAACAACTGTAGGATTAAATCCTGCTGCTCTTGCAGCACTGGTAGCCTCAGGTTTTCTTAGAGATATCCTAGGATTGCGACGCATAAAACCTGAGAGCCAATCTTTCCCTGCAGTTCGTTTTTCAGTTGCGAATACATGGGCTTTATTGGGCCTTTCAGCCCACAGGAAAGCTAATACTCGTAGGTCGTAAGGAGTAAGGCCAAAAAATCTCTCCTCCATTTTTAAGAGAAATTTTACTAGCAAATTTTCCTCTTCTGAACTAAAAACTGGCTTTTTTGGACCTAAACTGGGTTTAAGTTGCTCAGTTCCAATATCTGGATTTTCTCTAGCTATTTTAACTTTTCTCTCCAAAGTTGATTGAGGCACACCGTACGATTCAGCTGCCCTTTTATATCCCATTTCCTCATTCAACACAGCTGTAACGGCATGTTCCATCTCTTCAACAGACCAGTTTCCACGGTCAGACTTTCGTTTATACTTTCTCACCATGATCTTAAAAAGAAAATAATTATAAATATAATTTTACTCTGGCAATTTAAACAACAAAGGTGACTTTCTATATACCAAGTAGTACCCCTTTTTGCCCCTCAAAAACAAAACCATCTTGCCCCTTCGCGCCATTTTGCAAAAATTTCTAATTACTGCGATTCTGGTTTATAAAAAATAAAAACTAATTATACGTAACTAACTGCAAATACATCCCACATAAACCAGTAAATATTTAAAAAATGTAAAAATAATGTCTACTTACTTATCACAGTTTAAACTTGACCACTATAAAAATGTAACGTATGAAATCACAGATTATTTGGAGATAACTTTACACAACTGCTTCGTCGCAATTCCACGGCATACTAAACTTTCAACCCGTGGTTAAAGACCTTGACAGCGCATTTTGTTGTTGTTTTCCGTTCGATCGACTGCCCCCACTCGCTACAATTAGTGGTACCCCATCTTACCTCACTACCCCGTCTTGCCCCGCTCTCCCCTAATGTGCAAGTCGTTTTTAATAAATATTTCGTAATATACATTTATAATTTTTATCGTTTTTGTAATCCGATTCCCGTTAAAACAATTTAATACGGGCCTGATACGGGAATCGTTGCTAGTATGGTCGCTCGCTATCCCACTCTCTACAGCACGCGAATCCGACCTACCGACTGCTGACTTTCAAAGTACAAAGGTGCCGCCGATGAGATGACCAGCTGGTAGTGAATAAGCTGTGCCTAAAACAATACAAAGAAATACGCCGTTTTCTACATTTTGCAGATAATAATTCTATCAATGACGATCGTTATTAATACTGTCACAGATCGGGTTAGACAAAATTGTTTAAAAAATTCAAGAATAAAGGACGAATTTAGATATACATGTACAAATCAAAGTCTTACTTTTATTAATTACATTTTTATTGGAAAAGATTTAATAATTCCCATTCAACTTTAACAAAACCTATCAAACCAAAATTTAATTACGCGTATTTCTGGTGTTGTCAAGTTAAGGGTTAAACAGACTTTCTCTGTAACTGTTTCAAACGTATTTCACACTCCAATAATACATATTATACAGTTGAAATGTTTTCTTGCAGAGTTTCCGAACTAACTTTTTGAGCAATGGGACATTTTTCACACGAAATGATTTTTCTACTTTGTAAATTTTTAAGTGTTTATTTAAATCGCCTTTTTGGATAAACTGTTCCGAACCTTTTTTTTTACTTTGAACGGTTTTTATACAGTGTGAATTTTTAAGTGCCTTTTCAAATTGGATACATGGGTAAATTTTTTCGAACACATTTCACATTTGAACGGATTTTCTCCTGTGTGAATTCTTAAATGCAGTTTTAAATCGCTTTTCTGCACAAACTGTTTTGAACATGTTTCACATTTCAACGGTTTTACTCCTGTGTGAATTTTTAAATGTGCTGTTAACCTGTCTTTCCGTGTAAACTGTTTCGAACATATTTCACATTTGAACGGTTTTTCTCCAGTGTGAATTATCAAATGTGTTTTTAAATCACCTTTCCGCATAAACTGTCTTGAACATATGTCACAGTTGAACGGTTTTTCACCAGTGTGAATTCTTAAATGCACATTTAAATTACTTTTTTGGATAAATTGTTTCGAACATGTTTCACATTTGAACGGTTTTTCTCCTGTGTGAATTTTTAAATGTGCTATTAACCTGTCTTTCCGTGTAAACTGTTTCGAACATATTTCACATTTGAACGGTTTTTCACCAGTGTGAATTCTTAAATGCATTTTTAAATCGCTTTTCTGCACAAAGTGTTTCGAACATGTTTCACATTTGAACGGTTTTACTCCTGTGTGAATTTTTAAGTGTATTGTTAAACTATTTTTCCGTGTAAACTGTTTCGAACATATTTCACATTTGAACGATTTTTCTCCTGTGTGAATTTTTAAATGCATTTTCAAATTATTTTTATTGCCAAATTGTTTCAAACATATTGCACATTTGAAGAAGTTTTTACTAGTGTGTATTTTCAAATGATTATTTAAATTTCGTTCAGTTGGAAATGTTTTAGAACAAATTTCACACTGCAACAGTTTTTCATTACAGTAAAATATAGTATTTGCTGCAGGTGGATGTCCGACAATGGGATGTAAACCATTTTTACACCGACAATGTTTATGTTGTCCATATTTTTGCTTACAAACTTGTGTTACTTTCTTAACATGATGACTAACAAAAAAATGGTGCAGAAACTGTGTCTTTGTAAGAAAAAAGTGGCCGCAACAGAAACAAGTTTCGTAGCATCTTTTAAAGTGGCCGTTGAACAGATTTTTTCTAGGCGACCTGAAAACTAAAACAAAAAGTATATTAATTTTAATATGGCATTACTGAGGGGTATATACACTATGCCCCAGATTAGTGCTGCATGTATAGACTATTATCAACTATTATAAGAACAGCACACTCAAATTAAATGAGTTTCTTAGGATTTTGTTACCATTTTAGAACTGGTAATACGTTTTATCAATCACTTTTAAATTTTGAAATAATTGTGAAAAACAAAATGTTGCATTTTAACAAACCACCGTATATTGATTATATTATAAAATACCATATTTCGGTTGGGACATTCTTTGGACATTTTTTAAAATCTTTATAATAAAAATAAAGTAGAAGAATATATTTTACCTTTACGAGATTTTTTCATACGGAAACTGTAATAATTGGCATTATTATTTGAAAATATAAAGAATTTACCAAAAATTTTAAAAAAGTATTTTTAATGTTTTAAATTAAAAAATATCGTCAACAATTAAGTTATTAATCTAGTCAATGGATTTTTTTTGTTGAAGGCATCGATTACTAGATTATTAGCCTTTATTTAAACTTTGTCAGAACTTATTATTTTCAGATTTGCTATTTTCCCAATAGTAGGAGTTTTGATCAAACAGTAATATTCATGTAGGTATACAATATGAAAACCGTAATAGAATTAATATAATGGAAGTTATAGAGAGATTGTAAAACAAATTCATTTATATTTTGTTGTATATACCAATGGCTTTAAAGAAGTATAAGACTTTTCTAAAAAATATTTCACTTGTTAAGCAGAGCACTATATTGTTGGGAATTAGTAATTTTCGTCTAATATTTTCATATGCGGGGCAGTCTAGGAGTATGTGATCTATCGTGAGTGCTGTTCTGCTTATGTCACAGCGAGGCTGATTTTCACCGAATAATAGTTAAAAGGAGGTAAGGGAGGTGTGTCCTATTCTGAGTCTGTTATGAACAACTTGTTCTTTTCGTTTTAGATTTAGTGATTGGTGCTGGGTTTGTCTCTACTTAGTTTTGAATGGTGTTGGCGCCATTCCGTTTGCCATTATACTAGAATTTTACTTTTAATATATACTTTACAGTCCTTAGCTCTAATTGGGATATTTTCTGGATGGTCTCTTAGTGCATCTTTTGCAATGGATTACATTGAACTACAGAATTCAAGGTAAAACGTTGGCATTCTAACAAGTACAATTATCCCGTAAATTTTGGGTTTATATAAAGACTAGATGGAAAGAAAAGATACTCGAGTGAGGACTAAGATCCAGACTCGAAGTTCCGAAACAAAGTAATGTGTTAAGTTTTGTGCAGCGATTTGTGAATTATAGGTAAATATCTAACTTATTTTTAAAGTGTTTTGTTTGAGATAATTGAGTTACATATAAATGCCGATTTTACAGTTTCGTTCCTAGAATCATATTTATCTTATAGGGTAAGTCCGGGTTAGATGGACCACTGGATTAGACGGACCACCTCAATAATTTAGAGATTTGTAACATCAGCGCTGTAGACAGTGTTTACAGTTGTGCTACGCCATCAGTTATAGTCGTGTGCAAATCATATGCTCTGTATTTTACGTAGTTCTTAAAAAAGTGAATTAATAACTTTGGGTAAGTTGAAAAATGTATTACATTAAACTAGCATTTGATAGTGTGTAATTAGTTTACGCGATTTCAACGTGATATCGATGGCATTACTTGAGGTAGTGTTTAGAAATAAAAATAACCTAAAACAGCTCTTCGCAAACCACGTGATAGTGAAATGGAAGGTGGTCCATGAATCCCTGACGAATGGAATAGACGAACCGGCTTGTTTTAGGGATAGTTGGACCAGTTTTAAAAATATCGGATAGTCGGACCACGTCATGTAAATTATTAAGTACCTATTTCTGGTTGCCTCATTTTTCATTTAAAAAAATAATGGGATATGTTTAAAATTGGATTATTTTTTTGTTACAAAAAAATGCCAACATTATATAAACGTAAAGGGACCACAAGACGAGGGGATTGGTCGGAGAATGCTCTGAGAAGTGCTGTAAACAATATAGAGGAGAAGAAAATGGGTATCAATGCTGCTGCCAAAGCATTTGGTATTCCAAAAATCACGTTAAAAAGGCGTCTTAAATCTAAACATTTTTCTAGGGGCTCCTTAGGTAAATGTTCACTATTTGGCACTGAGAATGAAAAAAAAAATTGTCAGGCACATCGAAAAACTGCAGTCATGTAGGTTTACTCCTACCAGGGACTCAGTTCGTTCCATGACTTATTTGGCAGAAAGTTTGAAACTAAAACATAATTTTAATAAGGATTCGAAAAAAGCTGGTTATGACTGGCTTACTTTATTTCTTGCTTGAAATCCAGAACTTAGTATCCGTCAATCTGAAGGAGTGTCAGTCGTAAGAGCTAAAGGGCCAATAAACGTGTAGTTGATGATTACCTTAAGCTATTAGGGGATGTTTTAAAGGAACATAGCTTAATTGACAGACCTGGAGATGAACGAAACAGGTTTACAGTTGAATAACAAGCCAGGTAAAGTGATTGCAATTAAAGGTTTTAAAAATGTGACATGTGTTACTTCTGGTGACATTTCAGTATTGTAAGTGCGGAGGGTATATTTTTGCCACCCTATTCTATAATGAAAGGCAAAAATCTGAAGGAAGAGTTTTGTGATGGTATGCTCCCACGCGCTATAGTATGAATGTCTCAAAAATCTGCATATGATAATGCTGATCTATTTTTTGATAGGTTAAAAAATCATTTTACCCCAAGAAAACCAGCTGGAAAGGTTCTTTTTCTTGACGCTAAGACATCGCATACCAGTTGTATTGAAATGATGAAGTTTACAGAAAACAATGACATAATGTTAATGAGTATTCCTCCCCATACAAGTCATTGGCTACAGCCATTAGACCGTGCTTTCTTTAAGTCTTTAAAAATTAATTACTACTTTGCCTGCAACCGTTACATGACAAATAACCCCTCTCGAAAAATTAATCGTCTTCAGTTTGGTACTTTACTTAGCTCAGCTTGGGGGAAGTCAGCAAACGTTGATAATGGTGTTAGTGGATTTAAAACATGTAGTATCATTCCGTTTGAGCCCCAAGCTATACCGGACTTTGCTTTTTTATGTGAAACTACTGCCTCCACAGATGCTATTCCCAATCAAAGTGTCCCAATAACTGCAACACCTGAACCCAATGGGTCTTTAGAAAACAACAACCCATCAGCAAAAGATCAACTACCTAATGCTGGGCTTAGTAATTTGTTAAATGATGTACTTGCCGTTCCTGGCCCCTTGTTCAAGAAGTGATATGATTTGAGCATCTGATGGATCGGACAAAGACACTCCCTCAAGGCTATTGGATAAAATACATCCAGTGCCAATAAGTTACAAACAATAAAGAGAAAAGCTTAAACTGTAGCAACTGTTTTAAGCTCTCCAGAAAGTATCGATACCCTGAAAAAGAGAAAAAAAGGAGAAAGTTAAAATTAAAGAAGGAAAAGCAGAAAGGGAGAAAAAACTGAAGAAAAATTATAAGATAAATTACAAGCAAGAAAGAAAGATTATTCAAAAGAAGAAAATGCAAGAAAAAAAGAAAGAATTTACACCTTCTTCTGAATCAGAAGATATTAACATCGATAAAATTTGCAATGATGAACTTTATGAAAGTGATTTGGACTGGAATGAAAATGAATGTGTTTATTTTGGGGAAATGTACAATGAAACTACCAAAAAAGATTATTTGATTGAGTGCATAACATGAGTAGAAGAGATGTGGGGCTTTCAGGACACTACTTCCAAAGTCGCCGCTAGTTGGCGCCACCTGTCAGTGGTGGTCAATTGAAACTCGGCTAAGTGGTTTGCGACTCGGCTAAGCGATGGTTCAATGGGGGTCGCGTTGGCTGGAAGGCCTAGGGGGGTGGTGGTGGTCGTCGAGGGAGGAGGAGGCCTACGGGTCGTCGACGAAGAGGCCTATGCAGACTTGAAAACGAAGAAGAATGAATAATTAATTCGCGCGCGAGAGAGAGAATTCATTATTATGAAACTATTGGTATGTATAATTAGTAAGTTGTAAAAATATTAGGAATTAATATAAAAATACAAAATTTTTATAAAGCGTATTTTGAAAGCGAACAGGATGCGATAAAAATAATAATCATTCATTCGAGACCTTCGCGGACCGATAACATCGCATCATGGCCTGGCTGCCCCCCGTGTGCATGGCAATCGGTATATTTGAGTAGGTAGTACTCTGCGAGGTGATATGAATATTAAACAGGATACGAAATGTAGATATCTAACACGTTTTCAGAATTTAAATTACCTAATTAAGTGAATATATCGTAAATAACGAATGATTAAAAAAATAAAAAAGCAGGAAACTGGTCGCGTCATGGCTTAACCTTGTGCATGGCAATCGCTGTTTTTTATTTGAGTAGGTAGTACTGTGCGAGGTGATATGAATATTAAACAGGATACGAAATGTTGATGTATATGAATTTAAATTACCTAATTAAGTGGATATATCGTAAACAGCGAAGGCAAGCTGATTAAAAAATAAAAAACAGGAAACTCGTGCGGTCTGCATTCAAATCGTCTAATTAAATTGGTATTGTAATAATATAAGTACTTTTATATATTATCATACTGTATATAATTTTTGTAGTTGTTATAGTTCTTTGAACTTGGATATAATTAGGTTAAGGAATGTATTTTATTATTTAATATTATATTTTATAATGTGTTGATTCGACACTTATTTCGACGACGTAACAATTGTGTAGGTTCGTTGAAATAAGTGATCGAAGAATAAAGGATTCAATAAATAACTTTCGTATAATCGAGTTGATTTTTATTTGCTATTAATAATACATGGTGACGTAAAACATCCAAAGACTAGTACCATCACATGGCGATCCTGCCAGTCCAGAATATTATAAAGAAATATAAATATATATGGCAAGAAAAATAATTATGGAAATAAATTAAGGAAATATTAAAGAAAATTAAATAAAGAATTATTAAGAAGATGGCTGGAAATACAAATTCTAAAGAGGTAAAAGAAGAAGTAATAATCGCTCAAAGTGGAAACAGTGGAGGTCAAACAAACACAACAGAATTTTTCACACCCAAAAATATTATAGAAGCAATGTTCGTCGTATTGGCATTCGTATTTTTGTTGATGCTAGTTTTCAAGAAATGCAAGAAAATGTTAGAGAGAAATGTGGCTAAACAAATTAGAGCTAGCCAAGAATTAGTCTAGAGAAGGAAATACCAGAAGATTTTTTTTTAGCTTTTTAGGTATGTTTAAATAAAATAATCATTATAATGGAATGAGTTTGCAAAAGGAATTTGAAAATCTAATAGAAGAACTAAAAGTGTTTCATAGAAATCTATTAAAAGACGGTAACGAAAGAAGAAGTGATATAACTAACCGTAAGTTTAAGAATTTAGATAAGTTTAAAGATAGTTTTAAAGAGGTAAAAATATTATTTAATAAATCAGACGTAGATTTTCGCTCAAAAGCTTATATTAAAGAACTTGCAATTATTGTTGATAAACTTATTGAGGCAATTACAGTTAATTTAGTTGAAAGGTTACAGTTTTCGCACAACATAGAGCAAACTGAACGGGAAACCAATTTAGAATCAGACTCTTCTCTTTCAGATTGCTCAAATAAAGTTAAAACGGCTGAAAAGTTTGATTTAAAAACCGCGGCTAGTCTGCTACCAGTTATGAATGGTACCAAAACTGTTACTAATCAATTAATTGATGCTATTGAGTTGTATGACGTTATGCTTGATGCTGAAGGAAAGAAATTATTAACAACTTATATTCTAAAGAAAAGTCTAAGTCAAAATGCCAAAATTAGACTAAATAAAATTTATAATAATAATCAAAATCTTCAACATCATTAGCTACACAACTACATAATGCTAAACAAGGTTCAAAATCTATCGAACAGTTTGGGAAAACGTTAGAAGAATTGTTAACCGACTTAACGCTTACCCAAGCCAACGATAATGAAAATAATCTTCAGATTTTAAGTGAAGTAAATGAAAAAATTGCTCTCGACACTTTTGCAAATGGATTGCGACATAGGAATTTGCAAACTATTATTAAAGCTCGAAATTATGCAAAACTGAATGAAGCAATCCAAGGGGCTAAAGATGAAGAAATCAATTTAAACAATTTTAATAATGACAATGCGCAAGCATATCATATGAGAGGTCGTCAACATTTTAAATCTAATTATAGAGGCAATAACAAAATTTCTGGAGGGTTTAATAATCAAAATAACTGTAATAAAAATTATTCTAGGAATAATGTTAGTTTTAACAACAGAGGGCATATATACCGGGGTAGATTTAACAGTAATATGAGAGGAAATAATTTTAGAGGCAAAGATAGGAGAATATTTCATGTAAATAATTCGGATGAATCAAATAGCTCAGAAATACCTTCAACAAGTGACACGTTTTTTCGTGCCTAATAATATGGCATATAATAACTATAAAATATTTACCTTAAACGGCTTAAATTTTGTAGAATTTTTCTTCAAAAATCATAAATTAATATTTCTTTTAGATACAGGGGCTAGCGTAAGTGTTATTTTTAAAAATAGGATATTTAATAATGAAATAATTAATGTTTCGAAGAAATTACGCATAAATGGTATATCTGGGTCAGTTGTATCAGCTGGCACAGTGAATATTACATTACAAATAGATAAAGTAAATCTTTGTCTTGAATTTCAACTTTTAGACGTCCTTGAACCAGACCTTCAAATGCACGGTATCTTAGGCTCAAATTTATTTTACGAACATTTAAATACGGAAGAGAAAACTCATTGGAAAAAATTGTAGTAAAATATTCCGATGTGTTTCATCTAGAAAATGATCCGTTAACTGTTTCTAATATTTGTAAAGAAAAAATTCAACTAAAAGATTCAGCAAAGCCAGTTTTTAGAAAACCTTATCGTTTACCTCATGCTCAAAAAACACAAATTCATTCAGAAATTGATAAAATGTTGCAAAACGGTATTATTGAAGAAACTAAATCAGAGTGGCAATCTCCTTTATTAATTATTCCAAAAAAGGGTTTAAATGAAAGAGGCGAACGCCGAGTAAGAATAGTTATAGATTATAGACAGTTAAATTCGCAAATAGAAAATGATAAATTTCCATTACCTTGTATTACAGAAATTTTAGATGCATTATCAGGTGCAATGTATTTTTCTCATCTTGATTTATCTCAAGGCTATTATCAAATTGAACTCGAGAAATCAAGTAGAAAATACACAGCTTTTTGTACAGATCGAGGTCAGTTTCAAATGACTCGACTTCCTATGGGTTTGAAAACAAGCCCTAGTGCATTTTCTCGGGCAATGACGCTTGCAATGTCAGGGCTTAACTATGAATGTTGTTTTGTCTATCTTGACGATTTAATTGTTTTTGCAAATAATCTAATAAATCATAATAAAAATTTAGTAAAAGTTTTCCAAAGATTAAGGCAAATAAATTTAAAGTTAACTCCAAATAAATGTGATTTTTTAAAGAAAGAATTTCTTTATTTAGGTCACATAATTTCGGCAGAAGGTGTTTCACTTGATCCTTCTAAAATAGAAGCTATTCAAAATTTTCCAGTTCCAAAAGATTCTCAGGAAGTTAAAAGATTTGTTGCTTTCGCTAATTTCTCTAGAAAATATGTAAACAATTTCGCAGATATTGCTGCACCACTAAATAATCTTACAAGAAAAAAAGTTCAATTTTTGTGGAGTGCAGAGTGCCAAAAATCTTTTGAGAATTTAAAACAATTATTAACTAATTCACCAGTCCTGCAATACCCAGATTTTTCTCCAGAAAATCAATTCATAGTAAGAACCGACGCCTCGAATTATGCGTTAGGAGCTGTATTGTCAAACTCCGATGATAAACCGGTTGCGTTTGCTAGTCGTTCTCTCAATAAAGCAGAGAAAAATTATAGCGTAATAGAAAAAGAAATGTTAGCAATAGTTTTCGCAGTGAAACAATTTAGACCTTATTTGTTTGCTAGCAAATTTTTGATTTTGACAGATCATCGACCACTAGTATATTTATTTGGAATGACAAATCCAAGCAGTAGATTAATAAAATTTAGATTAATTCTAGAAGAATATGATTTTATTGTAAGATATGTTAAAGGTGCAGAAAATGTTGTAGCGGATGCCCTCTCTCGTATAGATGTATCTTCAGAAGAATTGAAAAATATGAATAATGAAATATGTTATACAGTTTATATTATAACAAGAGCTCAAACAAAAAATCACGAAAATGAATGCTTAGGTAGTTTCAGTAAAAATTCTGACAAAAGGATTGATCACCCTGGAGTTATAGAATTATTGAAACGCCCTAAAAATTCTTTTTGTCTAAATCCAATATCTATGACAGAATTTAAAAATATTAAAAAGAGTAATAAATGGAATTATATCATTGGGAACTTAATGTATAATAAAGATTCGCGAATAATATATTTTAATCAGGATCCTCGATCAACATCAGATCTAGGTACTATGTTGAGTGACCTGAAGCATATTTATGATAAATATGAAATTCCGGAATTAGTTATTTTAAAAAATAAGAAAAGTGCACAGTTTATGGAAAATATTTTAAAGTTCTCAAATCTTATAAAGGATACCGGTATCAAATTGTCTATAATAAATTATTTAGAAAATGTCATAGATCTTGAAATGCGACAAATTATATTAAATGATTTTCACATTCTCCCTACAGGAGGACATGCAGGGATAAATAGAATGTATAACAATATCAAAAAAAAATATTTTTGGGGAGGTTTGCGTAAAGATATCGAAACTTTTGTGAAAAAATGTGACGATTGTCAACGTTATAAACATTCCATATCAAATAAAGAGCCAATGACTATCACTACTACAGCTTCCTCGGGTTTTCAAAAAATTTACTTAGATTTAGTTGGTCCACTCCCACAAGATTCAGAAAACCACAAATATATTTTAACTTTACAGTGCGAATTAACAAAATTTGTGGAAGCATATCCATTAAAAAATAAAGAAGCGCACACCGTGGCTCAGGTTTTGGTAAATAACTTTATTTTAAGTGTACAGCCAAGCATAGGACCAACATTGCCGAAGTTTGGAGAACCTGGACGAGGACCACATCGCCAAATCCAGCTAGTTTAAGAACCTGGATGAGGACCACATCGCCAAATCCAGCTTGTTTTAAGAAAATCAGGGAGAACAGACAGCATCGCTTGACCCCGTTGATATGACGAAAATAATCCTAGGAATTGCGTAAGAAATTTTGCTCTCCTTTTATTTTAAACATTTCATATCTTGAGTTGAATATATTAGTGATTTTTAATTTTAATTTTTGGGATAAAATAAATCATTGAGAGAATTTATTATATTTTATGTCTGAAATAGACGAATTAGTGAATATTTTTAATAGTACTCTTAGGACAGGTTTCTCATTAAATTTAGATAATTTACCTCCTATAAAAGAATCAGATTCAGAAAGTTCAGATTCAAATATGGCAGATAAAACTAATTATCCACTTTTGCAATTATATGTAGACACTATTCCAAATTTTGATGGAAACCCCCATATATTAACTGTATTTTTAGATGCTTGTGAAAGTTTGATTGGACAATTTTCTGATCGGCAAAATAATGCAGCTACAATTAATGCTTATATTTTAAGAGCTATTATTGGCAAATTAACCGGGAGAGCTTTGAGTTTAATAGGCTCTCGTAGTGAATTAACTGTTTGGATAGATATAAAAAAATTATTAATATTAAGCTTTGGTGATCAGAGAAATTTAGATTGTCATGTACAAGACTTGATTGCTTTACATCCTTTTAAAAATGAACCCCCATGTCGTTTTGGTATGCGTTGCCAAGACTCTAGAAGTTTAATTGTATCTAAAATAAATGCGTCAAATTTTTCGCCTGAAGAAAAACGTATTAGACTTCAAAATTATAACGATTTAGCTCTTAAAACATTTATTCACTGCCTCACAGGTCAATTACAAAATAATGTTCGTTTACGAAACCCAGACAGTTTAGAACAAGCAATGGCATTTGTAGTCGAAGAAGAAAATTTTCTTTATAGTTCACAAAAATCAAATTTTTCAGATTCTCAAAATTATAGACCTGTAAATAACAGAAATAACTATTCAAAATCCCAGCAGCAAAGGCAACCATCACAACCATTACAAAAACCTTTTTATTCTAATAATTTTAACAGATTTCATTCAAACTTTAATAATTTTCCAAGACAAAATAATCAGAACTTTCAGAATCAAAACCAATTCGTTCAGAGACCCCAGTTTAATCAATCAAATAATTTCAATAATCAAAATTTCAATCGAAATTCAAATAATTTCAAAAATCCAAATTTTGGTCAATATTCGACTAATTTCAACCGAAATAGTCAAATTTCAAGAAATACGAATTTTAATAATAGATCAAATAGTATCCCAGAGCCAATGGATACGTCATCTGGAAATACGCGTATAAATAATCATAACCTTTACTTGAAAAATTCTGATCAAATAGAAAATCAATTCGAAAATTCATTCAATAATCAAAATAATAACGGTGAATACCAGTTCCAAGAAAATAATGATTTATCAACATTTAACACAACTTACGACAATAACAGTCCTTATTAAAAACAAGACATTAACACGAATCCAACACAGCTGACATATTTCCATGAACCCTCTCAAGGTCCGTCTTACGATACTTTTGATGACCAAGTTTCAAATTTTCATGTGGGAGCTCTAACACAAGTTGAAAATGTAATTAATACGAACATGGTGAGATCAAATTTACCTTATATTTTTATACCAGAAATAAACGCAAATTTCTTAATAGACACTGCTAGCAGTAGAAGTTTAATGAACCCTAGATTAGCTCATACATTTTATAAAAAATATATTTTTAACGAAGATTTTAAATTACAAACAGTGCATAATATAAGTTATCATAACGAAGTAATTCAAATTCCCATTTTTAGCATTTTTAATGTAGAAAAAGAACAAAAATTTCATGTTTTTGATTTTAATAAAAATTTCGAAGGTCTGATCGGAATTGATCTGCTCGGACAATTAAATGCTACAGTTGATTTTAATAAAAATTTAATTATTACGCCATCAGTTCAAATACCAATAATTCTCGAATCCAAAGATTTAATCAAATTCGATTCTAATCTAATAGAAAATTATAAAATTGTAATTTCTGAAAAATCAAGAATAGTTAAGGAACCAGTAAAAATAAAAACAGAAAAAACCAATACCAATATTGACACATTATCAATAATTTCTATAAATGCTCTAGAAAACGAATCACTTATTAATAACCCTGGAGACATTGACAATGAATCTCTACGATTTCTTAGACGTTTATCTGAAAACCCAGTAGAAGACGACAATCTCGATAATAGTACCTCTAACCAATCTAAAATTAAAATATTATCAGACGTACAAGTTAAACCTCCTGACGAACCATCAGGAAATGACAGTTTTCAATCAACCCAGCATACGACAGCTAACGAAACTACCAATGACGGAATAAAAATACTCGATGAAATAATAAATAACAAAATTAATCAAATCCTAGTTTTTGGCCAAATTTATCATAAATTAACTATCAAACAAGAGAATTACGAAAACCATAAAATTATTACTGTCGAAATTCCTTCAGAAAATAACGAAGAATTCATTCTTGAATTTTTAAAAGATTACACTACTCATAATAAAACCTATTGCATGTATTTTCACACTGATAAGCTATACAAATGTTTCAATGAAGAATATTTAAAACACTTCTCAGAAAAAGGTCCAAAACTAATTAAATGTACTAAATTAGTTAATACCGTAACTGATAAAGAAGACCAAATTTTACTCATAAAAAATCACCATGAAAGCAAGACAAATCATAGGAGAATTTCCGAGACTATAGTACGACTAAAGAAAAATTATTATTGGATAGGAATCAAAGATTCTGTTACAAATTTTATTAATTCATGTGATATTTGTCAAAAAACTAAATACGCTAGGAAAAATCCTTATTCACCTCTAATGATAACATCAAAACCATTTCAAATTGTACATGTCGACTTATTCTTTTTTGATAAAAAAATATATTTGACTATTGTTGATTCTTTTATTAAATTCGCACAGGCTCAAGAAGTAATAGGTAAAACCGCGATTCACATAAGTAACGGTCTAATTAAATATTTTGCATCTTTTGGTGTTCCAGAAAAATTAATTATAGACAATGGAACAGAATTTAATAATGAAGTTACACAGGAAATTTTAAAATTACATAAAATTAAAATACATTTCACAACAGTTGGTCACCATGAAAGTAACGCTATTGTGGAACGATTTCATTCATCAATAATAGAACACCTAAGAATACTTAAATCAATGTACCCAAATGATATCGAAAATATTATGAACTATGCTATATTAGGATATAATAGTAGTATTCATAGTGCTACAAATTTTACGCCATTCGAATTAACCTTTGGTCATACACATTCGAGAAATCCAAATGAAATATTTTTGCCTGCTACATTTTATTCAGATTATGCCGAAAATCATAAACTAAAATTGAAATATATTTATAAAAATGTTAAAGGAAAACTTGAATCAAAAAAGGAAAAGTTAGTTTCTAAACTCAATACCCAAGGAGATTCAAACGAAGAATTCCAAGTGGGCTTAACTGTTTACAAACAAAATTCTCAATATAGAAATAAAAAAGACAATAAATTTTTAGGTCCTTATACATTAACAAAATTATTAGATAAAAATAGAGCCGAAATTACTAATCAACAGAACAATAAATCAGAAATAATTCACATTAAAGAACTTAAAAAACCTTTCGTTACAGGTTCCTCGCAACCATCAACTTCACAAACTGCAAACTGACTCAACCAACATTCCATAATATTACCGACAATCCTGGACTTTTAACTCTTAAATTAGGAAAGACTCAAAACATAATTGACTACTGGTCATTTGTAAGAATTTTCGACATTTCCAAAGTAATAGACGAATTTAAGTCACTACAAGCCAAATTTTCCGACCTACAAACGATAACAAAAAATAAACTTATAAACCAGACCAAGTCAGATTCTGAGGACATATTTGTTACATTTCAAATAGTAACCATATTAGAAAATAAAATTATTACCCAAATTAATCAATTAAACCCATCACTTGAACAAACCCATAGAGAAAAACGTGGACTTCTTAATGGTTTAGGTACAATAATTAAATCAATATCTGGAAATTTAGATCAAAACGACGCAGAAAAATATGACATAGCCATAGAAAATCTTTCGAAAAATCAAAATAAGATGAAATCTTTAATTAATGAACAAATTACCTTAGTTGAAAATTCTTTAGACATATTTAATAAAAGTAGTCAAGTCTTAGCTCACAATCAACTAAAATTAAAATCTCAAATAAACAAAATAGAGCACATTTTAGAAACCGCTCAAATCCAAAATAAACAAACTTTTGAAAGTGTCTATATTCAAGAAGTCACAAATCAAATATCAATTTTATATCAAAATATCTACGATTTACTAGAAAAAATTGAAACTGCTATCACATTTTCCAAAATAAATGTTTTCCATAATTCGATAATAGATCCTAAAGATTTGATCAACCATATTAAATTAATCAATAACAATTTATTAAACAACAAATTACCATTTGAACCAATTTTAAACAATATACTTAAATTCGAAAAAATAATGCAAATTAAAAGTTATAGTAAAAACAATAAAATTATTTTTATCATAGAAATCCCAATTGTGGAGAGAGAAAATTACGATTTATATCAACTTTTCCCTTTACCTACTCCTAAAAGCAACCTTTTCCAAATGATTATTCCAAATTCGAAATTCCTTATCCTAAACGAGCAAAATTTCATGTCATTTGACTCAGAATGTCAAGAAATTAATAACCAAGAGTTTATCTGTCACGAATCAGTACCAACTCCAGTAGAAGAAGACGCCCCCTGCGAAGTTTCATTGTTGAGATTTTCCAAGAACCATCCCTCTCGACATTGTGGACTTAAAAATTCAAAAAATTCGTCAAAATAAATGGATGATCATCTCACCTCAAAACACAGTGGCCCAAAGAATCTGCGGACAAGACAGCGACAATGTCCCATTAGAAGGAACATTTTTATTAGAATTAATCAATAAGTGTAGTGTTAGAATATGTAAAATAGTTCTACGTAGTAACGAACTGCCAAAAAGTGAATTTAAAATAATAGAACTTCCTAAAGTTAATATTAAAAACTCTGATGATAAAAATCCTATTTACCTAAAACCTATTAAATTGAACAGTATTGATTTGGAACAATTAACCACTCTAAGAGACTCTCTAAATTTTCAAAAACAAAAAGTAACACGTATTTTTGATAATCCAATCCATTTTAACAATATTAGTGTTTGGACTATATTGATTTATATTTTTATTGCATTTTGTTTGTTATTTTGCATTTATTCATATAGAAAATATAGGAAGAATTCATCGAAAAAGAGTTCCAAGGAAGAAAATCCAGAGGCCAGCCCCCGGATTCTCCTCTAAGGGTGGAAGAGTTATGATAACACAATCATAGGGAACACAAGTAGAATTATGCAGACGCGGCAAGTCCAAGATAAGGCCCCACCAAGATCTAGCGGCAACAAAACTAGTTCGTTGCCGGCAATTTCTAGCTTTTACATTTTAACTTTTGTATCATTAAGACCTAAAATAAAGTTCCGCTTTTTGTAAAGTTTTTGATATTTTTAAAAAAACCAATTTTTAATAGCGAACCTAAAAGTTGCATTTCTTGGAGAGTCTATATTGCGTAAGGGGTATTTTAAGTCGCCCCGATAAAATCATATTTTTTATATAAACAAATGTTTTATGGCCAGAACGAAACTCTTCATCTCGGAAACCTACCACTTCAAATCAAAAATCCCGCAAATACACAATACACGTGATACCATAAAAAGAAGATACGATATTACGCAGATTGATACTATACGTTACCGTGATGTATTGTGGCGAATGGCGGGGCTTTTGCGAATTTGATGTATCAGTTGATCGAAGAGAGCACACGAAAATTTATTTTTTTTTATATAATTTTATAATATTTCAAGAGCCTAAAAATGTGGCTAAGTGGTTTTTTTAGAAAAAAAAAAAAAAAATTAAAAACCGTAAAATCGGGTGACTTTGACTCACTGTCAAAATTTAAACCAAGTTTAAATTGCTAAATAAAAGCAAATTCAAATTCGTATTTTCGCTATAATTTAGTTTTCAGTTATATTTTAAGAATTATTAAGCAAAAATAACTCAAATGGTCTAATTTTTCAAATAAAAAATAGGAAAGGGGTGTGCAAAGCCACCCGCAAGTAAAGGGTGACTTTTACTAACCCATCATTTTACATTGTTTTCTCTATAATATTACTTGCTGGTTTAAAGCCACCCATCACAGTTGAAAGTAAAACATATTTTATCATTAAAAAAATATCTTACGGTAAAGATAATAACAAAAAATATTACAAATAACAGTATTGATGGTTGCAAATTTTATCACTTTTCAATTTCAGTTATTTTGCAATCAGTCAAATTTAAAGCTAAGCGTCCAAATATCTTTAAATAAAGTATTTTGGGTAGTTTAAATACTTTACAGTTCAACCAATGTAAGTTTTATTTTAAAAATAGGAACAAAAATAACTATTTACTGATTTGAGCTAAAGTCACCCATGCTGGTCAAAGTCACCCGACTTTACGGTAGCCTAAAAATAAAATGTGGTTGTTTATGGAAAAAAGGTTTAAAAACGGAAGTGCTCTGCTAACTTCATTTTGCAAAAAACGAGAAGCATACATTTTTCAATAGGGTAAACTTAACGGGTGTGAAGTTATCCACATCCACAAATGTACACTGAGAAAAATATAACTCTATCGTAATAGTCATATAACTTGGTTCAAATTACCTGTAAAGGCTTTTCATTTGTAGATTTCAATTGGGGAGGTTTCAATACACAGCAACCATACCCGCAATTAACTTTTGCTTTGTCTCAGGGGGTGCAATTGGGGGTGAAATTTAAAAAAAATCATAGAAGCCACAAATGACTTTGTACACCTTTCTGCTTAGGATATGTTATGTAGTTTACTCTTTTCTTCATCCCTGATACCATGCTGGAGTTTGTCGAGCCGTCTGAGGGGGTGCAATTGGGGATGAAATTAAAAAAAAACACAAAAGCCACAAATAACTTTGTACACCTTTCTGCTTGGGATATGTTATGTAATTTTCTCTTTTTTTTATCCATGATAGCATGCTGGAGTTTGTCGAGCCGTCTGAGGGGGTGCAATAAGGGGTGAAATAAAAAAAATCATAGAAGCCACAAATGGCTTTGTACACCTTTCTGCAAGCGATATGTTATGTAGTTTGCTCTTTTCTTCATCCCAGATACCATGCTGGAGTTTGTCGAGTCGTCTGAGGGAGTGCAATTGGAAATGAAATTTAAAAAAAAATCATAGACGTCACAAATGGATTTGTACACCTTTCTGCTTGCGATATGTTATGTAATTTGCTCTTTTCTTTCTTCCAGATACCATGCTGGAGTTTGTCGAGCCGTCTGAGGGGGTGCAGTTGGGGATGAAATTAAAAAAAATCACAGAAGCCACAAATGGCTTTGTACACCTTTTTACTTGAGATATGTTATGAACATAGCTATTTTCTTTATGCCTGATACCATGCTGGAGTGTCGAGCTGTCTGAGGGGGTGCAATTGGGGGTGAAATTAAACAAAAAATCATAGAAGCCACAACTGGCTTTGTACACCTTTCTGCTTGGGATATGTTATGTAGTTTGCTCTTTTCTTCATCCCTGATAGCGTGCTGGAGTTTGTCGAGCCGTCTAAGGGGGTGCAATTGGGGATGAAAAAAAAATCACAGAAGCCACAAATGGCTTTGTACACCTTTTTACTTGAGATATGTTATGAAGATAGCTATTTTCTTTATGCCTGATACCATGCTGGAGTTTGTCGGGCCGTCTGAGGGGGTGCAATTGGGGGTGAAATTAAACAAAAAATCATAGAAGCCACAAATGGCTCTGTACGCCTTTCTGCTTGAGATATGTTATGTAGTTTGCTCTTTTCTTTCTTCCAGATACCATGCTGGAGTTTGTCGAGCCGTCTGAGGGGGTGCAGTTGGGGATGAAATTAAAAAAAATCACAGAAGCCACAAATGGCTTTGTACACCTTTTTACTTGAGATATGTTATGAACATAGCTATTTTCTTTATGCCTGATACCATGCTGGAGTGTCGAGCTGTCTGAGGGGGTGCAATTGGGGGTGAAATTAAACAAAAAATCATAGAAGCCACAACTGGCTTTGTACACCTTTCTGCTTGGGATATGTTATGTAGTTTGCTCTTTTCTTCATCCCTGATAGCGTGCTGGAGTTTGTCGAGCCGTCTAAGGGGGTGCAATTGGGGATGAAAAAAAAATCACAGAAGCCACAAATGGCTTTGTACACCTTTTTACTTGAGATATGTTATGAAGATAGCTATTTTCTTTATGCCTGATACCATGCTGGAGTTTGTCGGGCCGTCTGAGGGGGTGCAATTGGGGGTGAAATTAAACAAAAAATCATAGAAGCCACAAATGGCTCTGTACGCCTTTCTGCTTGAGATATGTTATGTAGTTTGCTCTTTTCTTCATCCCTGATAGCATGCTGGAGTTTGTCGAGCCGTCTGAGGGGGTGCAATTGGGGATGAAATTAAAAAAAATCACAGAAGCCACAAATAGCTTTGTACACATTTCTGCTTGCGATATGTTATCTAGTTGGCTCTTTTCTTCATCCCAGATAGCGTGTTGGAGTTTGTCGAGCCGTCTGAGGAGGTGCAATTGGGGGTGAAATAAAAAAATTAAAGAAGCCACAAATGGCTTTGTACACCTTTCTGCTTGGGGTATGTTATGTAGTTTGCTCTTTTCTTCATCCCTGATAGCATGCTGGAGTTTGTCGAGCCGTCTGAGGGGGTGCAATTGGGAATGAAATTAAAAAAAAATCACAGAAGCCACAAATGGCTTTGTACACCTTTTTACTTGAGATATGTTATGAAGATAGCTATTTTCTTTATGTCTGATACCATGCTGGAGTTTGTCGAGCCGTCTGAGGGGGTGCAATTATGGGTGAAATGTAACAAAAAATCATAGAAGCCACAAATGGCTTTGTACACCTTCCTGCTTGGGATATGTTATGTGATATATTTTAAATTTCGGAAAACTTATATAAGAACATATTGTCCATATTTCTATTATTTCAGCTCAGAATCACTTCTCTTTTTCCGGATGTGATATTTTTTCCACAGCTTAATGATTTGGAATTTTAAAAATAAAAAACATAAAATCGATAAGGGCCCTCTTAATTTTGACAAAAAGGAAAAACAAAATTATCAAAAAAGATCTTTAAGAAGAAATCTTTATGAAGAAAAGAGCCAACTAGATAATATATCACAAGCAGAAAGGTGTAAAAAGCCATTTGTGGCTTCTATGGTTTTTTTTATTTCACCCCCAATAGCATCCCCTCAGACGGCTCGACAAACTCCAGCATGGTATCTGGAATGAAGAAAGGAGCAAACTACATATCATATCGCATGCAGAAAGGTGTACAAAGCCATTTGTGGCTTCTTTAATTTTTTTTATTTCACCTCCAATTGCACCCCCTCAGACGGCTCGACAAACTCCAGCATGGTATCAGGCATAAAGAAAATAGCTATCTTCATAACATATCTCAAGTAAAAAAGTGTACAAAGCCATTTGTGGCTTCTGATTTTTTTTAATTTCATCCCCAATTGCACCCCCTCAGACGGCTCGACAAACTCCAGCATGGTATCAGGCATAAAGAAAATAGCTATCTTCATAACATATCTCAAGTAAAAAAGTGTACAAAGCCGTTTGTGGCTTCTGTGATTTTTTTTATTTCACCCCCAATTGCACCCCTTAGAGAGCTCGACAAACTCCAGCATGCTATCAGGGATGAAGAAAAGAGTAAACTACATAACATATCCCAAGCAGAAATGTGTACAAAGCCATTTGTGGCTTCTATGATTTTTTTATTTCACCCCCAATTGCACCCCCTCAGACGGCTCGACAAACTCCAGCATGGTATCAGGCATAAAGAAAATAGCTATCTTCATAACATATCTCAAGTAAAAAAGTGTACAAAGCCGTTTGTGGCTTCTGTGATTTTTTTTATTTCACCCCCAATTGCACCCCTTAGAGAGCTCGACAAACTCCATCATGCTATCAGGGATGAAGAAAAGAGTAAACTACATAACATATCGCATGCAGAAAGGTGTACAAAGCCATTTGTGGCTTCTATGATTTTTTTTATTTCACCCCCAATTGCACCCCTTAGAGAGCTCGACAAACTCCAGCATGCTATCAGGGATGAAGAAAAGAGTAAACTACATAACATATCCCAAGCAGAAATGTGTACAAAGCCATTTGTGGCTTCTATGATTTTTTGTTTAATTTCACCCCCAATTGCACCCCCTCAGACGGCTCGACAAACTCCAGCATGCTATCATGGATGAAAAAAAGAGAAAATTACATAACATATCCCAAGCAGAAATGTGTACAAAGCCATTTGTGGCTTCTGTGATTTTTTGTTTAATTTCATCCCCAATTGCACCCCCTCAGACGGCTCGACAAACTCCAGCATGCTATCAGGGATGAAGAAAAGAGCAAACTACATAACATATCCCAAGCAGAAAGGTGTACAAAGCCATTTGTGGCTTCTATGATTTTTTGTTAATTTGACCTCCAATTGCACCCCCTCAGACGGCTCGACAAACTCCAGCATGGTATTAGGCATAAAGAAAATAGCTATCTTCATAACATATCTCAAGTAAAAAGGTGTACAAAGCCATTTGTGGCTTCTGTGATTTTTTTTAAATTTCATCCCCAATTGCACTCCCTCAGACGACTCGACAAACTCCAGCATGGTATCAGGGATGAAGAAAAGGGCAAACTACATATCATATCCCAAGCAGAAAAGTGTACAAAGCCATTTGTGGCTTCTGTGATTTTTTGTTTAATTTCATCCCCAATTGCACCCCCTCAGACGGCTCGACAAACTCCAGCATGCTATCATGGATGAAAAAAAGAGAAAATTACATAACATATCCCAAGCAGAAAGGTGTACAAAGCTATTTGTGGCTTTTATGTTTTTTTTTAATTTCATCCCCAATTGCACCCCCTGAGACAAAGCAAAAGTTAATTGCGGGTATGGTTGCTGTGTATTGAAACCTCCCCAATTGAAATCTACAAATGAAAAGCCTCTACAGGTAATTTGAACCAAGTTATATGACTATTACGATAGAGTTATATTTTTCTCAGTGTACATTTGTGGATGTGGATAACTTCACACCCGTGTAAACTTAGCCTAAAAATATGACACAGGTTTTAACTCAAAATTCCCTGGGTGCTCTGATGCTTCCTTTGGTATCACTATAGCAACATACGAACTCAAAGGTTACACCAAAATACTTCCAGGCACAAAAAAACATTAGATATTTTTATTAGAAACTTCGTTTAACAGCTCAGCAGCATGGTTTTAGTTTTTACTATTATCTTTCTGAAAAATGGGATTTTGCACTTATATTTTCAGCAAAACAATGTTTTCTTTTAAGAGAGATGAGTGTAAAACATACCACAAAGCAAACTACAGCACCTTCAGCCCAGTATTGCAAGGTCATAAAATTTGGAGTTTTTTTATATAAAAAAACAAAACTTTTTCTATTTATATCACTATTATAAAGTAAAAAAACTGGTTGGATTTAAGTAAACTCTCTATATATTAAAAAAAATCTACATATCATGTAGCTTTCTTCTTGAAAGATGACAACAGATCAAACTTTGATTATCTGCAAATTCCAAATGCAATCTTCAAATTCAGGCATCAACTCACACAATAGAGAAGTAATAATTGATAAAAAAAACTTAGATGACAACACCATATCACATACTTGAGAAATAAAGTAAGAAATATAATTTTAAAGCTGGATTTATGAACTTTGTACAGTTGGAATTTAGTTCATGCTACTCTCTCATTGGTGAGTTTGCCCTGGACCTAATTTATGAGTTGTTCCTGACATTTGATTTGACAAGACATGCCCATAAAATAAATTATATTTTGTTGCGATTTCATTTTGATTATATTTGTAGTTGGTGTTGATTATAAAATAATTTTAAACTTTTATAATTTCATATCCAAAACAAACCTATCATATCATTTTAGGATCGTGTTGATGTATGCTTGGTCAAATAACTAGACACATATTTTTCATTAGTTCAACAAACATAAAAGTTAGTCATCTCTTATCTCTCAATGTCAATTGAACTTGAATTGAACGAGGAAGTCAACGACTGAATTTTATAAATGACTAGGCACAATCTGCTTGGTTTATGTTGAACTCAAACTTGGCATGAACTAAATGCCAACTGAACGAATGTTATAAATCCAGCTTAAGGCCTAAAAATATAGTCTAGTTCAGCTTTTATAATTATTTAATAGCCACTTACTTTTTTGACAGCGATACTGCTTCCTTCTATTTTTTATATTTATAACTTTTCCATCCTTTTTTAATGTATTTGATATCCTTTCATTTTCTTCGCTGTCGCACAACTCTGTCAAACTTTCTTGATATTCAGTATTTTCATTTTTCAAAGTCGGTAAATTATAATGCGTAGTCAAAAATTCAACTTTGGACTGAAAGTATTCATCAATTTCTTTCTTGATATCTCTGATATCCGTCGTAGCTTCAACTTCACTAGTGTTCTCTAGTTCTTTTTTAATAGTTGTAACACAAAATCGCATTTCTTTTTCGGACGTCGAATCACTGTTAATTTTTGGCAGCAAATCCGAACGTTGTTCAATTTTAGGCTGTACACACTCGATAATTTCTTCTTTGATTTCAACATTTCGTCCCGGCGTATTGATTTCAAGCCCATCAAAAACAACATCATCTTCGTCTTTATACTTTTGTGTTGTTTGTCCATAAATAAGATCGGTTTCACAAGTATCTAAACGTTCTTCTTGTTTGATATTCGTCATTAATATTATAACAATATTAAACAAACGATATCAGTTTTAAGTTATATGTTATAGTTATATGTAAATATTACTTTTCTTTTAAGCACGTTGCACGCCGAAAACAAATAACAAACAAAAATGACAATTGACCGAAGAACGCCAAACTTCAAAGATTAGCTGCGTTCGTTTAGTTATTCCATCGACACTTTTAATTCCGATCTACACCTTCTCGCATCGTAGGTAATCCGATTAATAACTATTCAACAGAAACCCCCCTAAGGATCCATTCAACCGTTATGTTAAACGAAGTTTAAATTACTAAGCAGCAGGGGTTCCGGCACTTGGGCCTGGGAACTTTTTACTGACCGTGGGAACCAAATTTTCCTTTGATGATACCGCCCTGCCACGCCCACGCAATTCTTATCTACTAATCGGTTTTTAATTGTTTAGTCACGTGTCGTGTACAGCAAATCGATTTTTAATTGCTTTTTAATTGTTTAGTCACGTGTTTTTTACTGACCGTGGGAGCCAAATTTTCCTTTGATGATACCGCCCTGCCACGCCCACGCAATTCTTATCTACTAATCGGTTTTTAATTGTTTAGTCACGTGTCGTGTACAGCAAATCGATTTTTAATTGCTTTTTAATTGTTTAGTCACGTGTCATCCATCTCTCATTCTATACACGTAATATATCACAGCAATCCACCATACACCATTTTAATATAATTTTTTAAACCATTTTTTTTTATTAAAAAAATTTGACTACACGGGGGATCGATCCACCGACCCAGAGATTACCAGTCTGCGTCTTAGACCGCTCGGCCACGAGGACATTTAATAATCATTTACAAGATGATGTATATAATCAACGTCATTCTACGTGATGTTTTGCCATTTGCAACTACACATGCGCAATGCCAAAAGGACCTAAGCGTGTATCTTTAGCCATTCGCAAGTGCACATGCGCAATGTTAAACGGACCTAAGCGTGTATCACGTGGTCCGATTCAAACGGGGTCAATATGTAAAAAAAAACGTCGTACAGAAAAATCATGCACAGTGACGGACCACCTACGCAGTGACAGGCCAAAAGGGCACCGAACGTATATCTTTGTTAACGCAACGCACGTAACACACGCAACGCACGTAACACACGCAACGCACGAAACGCTTGCAACGCACGCAACGTATGCAACGCACACAACATACACAACGCACGCAACATACACAACGCACGCAACACAGGTATGCATTTACAATGATCACGTCAAAGGGCCCAAGCTTATATTTTGTTAGTCCGATTCGAACGGGGGGAAAACGGTATTCTACGTGAGACGTCTTGCCATTCACAATGCGCAGTGGCAATGTCAAAAGGGCCTAAGCGTGTATCTCGGCTACTGTTGGTTGGATTTAGACGAGGAAAACGACATGTAAAGAACATAACAAAATCGACTAAACTGAATGATGAGGATATTAGTGATGAGAAGTATGCTCATGCACAAAATGTTTGGCAGCAATTCAAAAAAAGTGCGCGAGAAGAAGCGATGTAGCATCGACGTTGCAAACTCATATCTTCGTTTACATGTACACATGCGTGTTGTAAGCGACGTAAGCGATGCAAGCGACGCAAGTGATGCAAACTACGTAAGCGATGGTCCATCAAAGATAAACGTGGTGTCCTTAGCAATCATGGTAAAAGGTGGGGGACTCCCTTTAAACGACAATCGTAATATCTGGATGTAGCATAAATTTATATACATTTCAACGGTTAGAGTACTATTCTGAGTCCATACAGCGAAAGCCATCTTAGCTATTTCAAAATACCTTGTATGCCGTTCCGCTTTCGGAAAGTACCACTTTAAATATTTCTTATTCCATTTATAATATGCTCATGTTTTCGTTATTTAATGTACCGTCAATATCAGTAATGCCATTTTCACTTTTTATTTATATATCCAAAACGTTGTAAATACTCAACAACATCATCTCGAGTTGTTATGCTTTTATCAAATATCATTGCTACGATACTAAAAAGTATCAGAGTAAATACGGCTCAATTCTTAGACATCTTGTTTAATAATGAAATATGAAGCTGTTTACCCACCAATAAATAAAACAAAAGTTTTTTAAATATTATTTATTCAAGTCATTAATTACAAAAATTTTATTAGGAAGTATTCGTCATGCGATTTACAAAAATCAATGATAATATAAACAGAAATTAAGTTCTTCTAATAAAGCCGCTCGATTGGACACCAATTGTTTGTTAGTTTCAAGAATTTCATGCACTACCTCTTCACACAAATAGTATTCAACGCCATGTTTCTTTTCAACCAGTAATTTGATATCGTCATAATGTGTAATGATGCAATAATCGCCACATGCACATGAAGCGGGATCATACTCGTCTGGATACGTAGGCAAATCCTCATGGAAAAATCATCATTGGAAAGTACCGAAAGATATTTTACTCGGTCTGAAATGCTGCTCCAAAATGATTGCTGGAGTAAACGATCTCGCTGGACTTATTCCACAGTAATGTTCGTAAACATATACGAGTGTGCTGCTCCAGGATTTTCGTGTTCATGGTGAAATTGTTAAAAATGACTAGTATTTAACCCTAACGGTACAGAGCCAGAAACTTTCTCTTTGGGGACTTACAAGAAAAATGTAACAAAACGTCGTGATTAAGTTAATCAATTTGTTGCAAACTACACACTGCTTATTACTTAGAAGATACAAAAAAAAAAAATACAAAAGTATTATAAGATTAAGGTAGAACTAGATTTACAATATAACAATTTAAGTTACTGGTTTCTTGTACGTGAAAATTTTTACTTAAAATGTACTAAAAAATGTCACCTTGTACTCTGTGTTACTGAATCTGTGGGACTCATCAGGTACCACCTCTTCGATGGTTCACATATTTTTTGATTTTTTGTATCCAAATGGTTCAGAGCTATGATCTTCGAGGAACTTTCTCTTTGTTGAGTTTGGTTGGTATCTCTTTTTAATGTTCTTCGTTACAACCTCATGTTCTGCTGTGCGCTCAATGTGTTTGGCAACTATATAAACAGGTTCATCAGGAGTAAGGACCATATCTTTGATGGAGTCAAAATTTACTGTCTTTTGTACTTCTAAGGTTAAAGATATCCCTTTAACTTTGCAACATACCTTTTCTTTTTGTTCCATAGTTGACCAAAATTTGTAGGCGTAATTTTTCGGTCCACCGGATACAAATTCGGTAATATATGAACCAAGACCTTCTTTTTCGAGTTCATCGGTCATATCACCAACAAACTCGCCTGTGGGGACGTCGTATTCCTTAGGTCGTGACACATAGATTACAGAATCTGTATCGTAATACAGCGCTCTTTTGTCCAATTTTTCAAGGGAGTCATACAATTTTAAACGAGCCTGTGCAGTAACAAAGGCTGCTATTACTACATTTACGGTAGACAAAGAGTCAGATGCCTCCTCTCGGTACTCCCAGTTTACAATCAGAGTATTACCTTCATCACCAATTGGGAGCACAGTGTTCACATATATCGAAGGATCAGACATAATTTTAAAGAATTCTGCAGTGTTATTGATAATCGATGTCTTTGGTTGGTTCTCACGTTGTCCAAATTTACCCCAAAACGAGTTGAGCATAAGTTTGGCCAATGATCTCAAGCCAGGATTATCAATAATCTTGGAAAATTCTAGGTGAATATCTTCTCTTTGCAAAAACCGTTCAATATACTGATCTTTTTCGGTGTCTGTTTTACAGTTTGCCGGCCAGCCAGACGATTCTTGCTTAATCTTAATAAATTTGTTCATCATAGTTGTAAATAATCCTGATACATTGTTACTAAACTGGATAGTTTCATATGCCCACACCTCGTATATTTCTAAAATTGTGTATCCCATTTCAACAGCTTTAAGAACTTCTTCAGTTACCCAGGTTCCGGTTAATGCTCGCTCTTCGTTGGAATGTTGACATTTCTCGTAATTGAGATTTTGTCCACATTTTCGACAAAGAACGAACATTAACTTGTCGTTCATTTTCTGAGGCAACACAGGATGAAAAAGATCACGAGGAGGAAGGATCTTGCACTTGACAAGACCAGAGATGGAGGCGAGAGGAGGACATTCTGAACCTACGTAGACTTTTGGGTGGCCGACGGGAAACTTTCCGTACTTGCAAACCCATGGATACAGAGAGCAAACGTCAACATATTTTATTTTTTCGTCTTCCAGGGCTTTGTAATACTCAACAGTATTTCCCGTACGGCCCCCGTAGAACGCATCTCTAGGATCAAGCGGTGTTTGCTTCACATATGGGTGTGTTTCTGTATAATTTTGCAACTCTTTGTTGTCAGTTAGCCGACGCTTGAAATCACACTCCCACATCTCAATAACTTCATATCCCAGAGAGCGAAGTCGTTCATTCTTAGCCAGCGTTGTGTCGTATTTACTATTTAATGTTTCGCTAGGATCTTTATGTAGGGGAGTATCTCTTTGATACGTAAAACAACGAGGACACCCGTGGTAATAGCAACCTTCAAATTCAAACACCTGTTTAGTGTCCTCACAATACCCGTCTACTTTTACTCCAGCAACTCGAACCTCTTCGCCTTTAGCAGCATGATGAATATTAACACCTCTTTGGTGTTCCTCCCAAACTAACCATTGGATAGCGACTTTAGATTGATTATCGCGCCATCTGTACCCTCTTTTGGGAATTATACCAATGGTATTTGGTTTGAGAAAGTTGCGTCGATAGACTTTGTTACAGCTCGACGCTATTGTTGTAGCTTCCATAAACGGGCATACGTTTGTTTCTTTGATTACCAAGTCTCTAAACTTGAGACATGATTGTGCTAGAATATCCACGTCAGAGATACAATAGTCCACAATCTCTTTTTGAAAATCAAAGACATAATTTTGTTCAACTTTTTCAGCATACCATTTAACTAAAGCCTCTTTGGCCTTTTCATCTTTTACATTATCTGGGTCATAATATTCGAGAGGAGGCATAGGCCCCACATAATTCTGATGAGCTACAGTGTTAAAACGGTGGGGGAAGTATCCTTTTTTCAACTCGGAGAAACCAAAGGCCTTTGGAAGTTTGGAGAGGGCCATCGGAAAGTAATTTAATGAATCAATGAAATTGACATTGCCAACGGTCATCGAAATAAGCTTTGTACCGCGCATAATTAAATCAGGAGTAATATCAGTCTTGCTGAGAATGTATTTGAAAATAAATTGATGGTCAAAACCACCTCCGTTATGAGCTAAAACAGTGACATTCTTAAATTTTTTTTCGAAATGTGAAAATATGATCTAAAAAATTAGAGATTACATCCTCATCACTAAAAATTTTTTGTCTGAATCCACACGACTGACAGAAAACAAGTTTGGTTTCTTGAATACAATGATGACAGCACTGATTGGAAACACAAAGGTTAGGTTCGTGAAGAAGAGATGTTCTGACTTCATCTTTGCCATTTTTCGAAACAACTTCCTGACGAGTTGTCTCTTGACGGGTTTCGAGATCATAAAAGATGAAAAGGAAATCTTTGGTGGGTGGTGAACGAGTGTCAGGCTGAATGTAGCAAAGATGATCGGCTGGACAATGTTTATTGCAGATCTTGCAAAATATCTCTCCGCAGGTATGTCTTCTGTTGGTGGGCACAACTTTAAAACAATCCTCACAACGACGTATTTGCGTACAGATACTATGTTGCAAGTGATTGTCAAAACATTTCTGGCCACGGAAAGACCTTTTGCAAGAATCACATTTTACGGCCAACTCCTCACTGGAACAAGAAGGCGACTGTCGACATCCAGGACACGTTCCCCCGCATCTGTGCGCTTTCTTATCATTATAAGGAATATGACATTCATCACAAAAATAACCACAACAAAAAGTTGCCTTTAAAGACACAATGACATTGTAATGACCCTCATGATGAAGCAAATTTAACGGGGGTCCAACACCGTTACCCTCAAAGATAACATCACGACCCTTAGAACCATAAGTGTATACTGTTATTTTATAATCTTGTAAATGTCTTTGGAAATGCTGTAGTTCGGATATTCCAGCCCCTTCCTCGGGTATGGAGACGTCGGCGGAGGTCATTAATTCACGGGCTCTTTTCCCTTGTAATTGTCCAATATCCCGGCGAATCTTTCTCGCTTCTGGATCTTTGTCTACGCAGGCTTTGGCGACAACAAGAGCGCGAGGTAGACACAAGTTATCTTTATTATTGATTGTAAGAATACCACGGCGTTTAGCACATTCTTCGTTGAAAGAATTGTACGTTCGACCGCGACCTTGTCCTTTCGGCATCTTAACTAAAGTTACCCCCAAACAAAAAGTTTCTGTATTCAACCCAGTGGAGTTGGATTGATATATGGAAGATATTTTCTCCCATACATCATCAACTGACACCTCAGCGGCGGGTTTAAAACGCATCCACCCCTGCCCTCTGGCAAAATCCTTTGAGCAGAACGTGAATCCTACCATATCGGTAGATTTGACACCCTCCGTTCCTTTGAGGACAATTTGGGTGATTGCGTCTTTTACCCACCCCACAGGTTCCGTACCGTGAGGTATATCTTTAATTTTAAACTCCAACGTACGCCCTTGCAGTCTAAAACGATTGATCTTTTTTGTTGCATCCTTGACAATATTAAACTTTTGAACAGTGGACATATTTTGAAATTCAAAACTAAAAATATTGTACACAAAAAAAAATCAATAAAATTGAAAATATAAAAAAGTTGAAAATTTTCTAAAAAATCTCACCAAGAACTTCAGCAAACACGACTGAACACCACAACGATCTGAAATAGAATGACAAAAGTTAATAGGTATAAGGTAAACTTTTGGTCGGACGGAAGACTGAACGGTTTTAAAATGTTTTCAAAAGGCCCCTGACTTTAGCAAATTTGTGTGTTGTTCGCCATAAGAAAACATGTAAAAATGGTGCATTTTAACGCTAATCGTCAAATTGAGCACTTTTTTTAGGAGACATTTTGAAATGAGAGAACTGCGATCTGTAGAAATCAATTATTTCTTCTTCGTATAAAAACGAGAAAAAGTGTCAAATGCTTTTCAATTATTAATAAATTTATATCCTATACTTCCCTATTGATGTATTGTAATTAAACTATTGAGTGGTGGGGGGTATCATTAATTTTGAATGTCTATGTATGGACCACAAAAAATTGTTTCTAGTTCATTCTATATTTACTTGTCGTACTGAGCAGACATGGAGAAGATTTGTGAGCGTTGTCACAAGACGTATCCTGATACAGGACGAGTACACTGTGATAAATGTTATATTACGGAAGGCAGAAATTTCGGAAAATGGATTCCATTTAACTCAAACTCATGGGACAATTACGAGGACTTTAAGAAATGGCAGTGGACATATGATCGGAAACCTGTTCAATGTGAAGAATGTGGAAAAGTAATGGGCCGAACATGCATTTATAAACACATGTATAACGTTCATAAACTTTATAATTTCAAAGTAAAGTTTTTAACAACAATAAATGAGCAGCTTTAGTCTTTGTCATCTTAGAGAAAATAAAATTGATCAATGAGAAAAACAATTCTAGACGTGTCATTGAAAGCAACGATTTTTTATTTATAGAAGCGGAAGAATCTAACATTTTTTTTTTTGTTAAGACAATTGAATATTTAATATAATGACATAAAATAATAATTGTATAATTTTAAAAATTGTAAATTTTGGGTAATAAAACTTTCTATAATAATTAATATTTTCATTATCGAATAGAGTTATACGAGAAAAAATGACATTGTAAAGGAAACGAGCCGTAGATTAACGCCGAAGATAAAAAGTAGTAAACAGTAAAATAGACAAAAACATCAAACTTTATTGCTATTGGCCCGATTTAAACGGAACAAACGACTTTATGTAGAGAATGATTAATTTTGAAGAGAAAAACCATGTGCAAAGCCCAAAGAACCTTAGTAGCGGCTATTATCGGATAGAATTAAACGGGAAAAATAACATTGTAACGGAAACGTGATGTATATTAACGCTGAAGAGAAAAATTAGGCTCAGTAGCCGTAAGGACCAAAGTATTCGGCTATTATCGATGTAATTTATATTTATAGGCATACTTTGTCATTAGTCATTGTAAGAAATCTCAATGACTTAGCAAGTTACTGAGAAGAATTTTTGCTGCAACACTCATCTGCATGTCATTCGTTGTTGAACACCGCTTATCTTTATTAGTATCGATCAGATTGTGACTAAATTTAAACGAGTAGAATTTTTTGTTACAATCGTCACCTGTGTTAAGCACCACATATCTTTGTTAGTATTGGTCAGATTTTGACTAAATTTAAACGGGTATTACGTCATTCATTGTATCTTTTCGGGGTTTTTTTTTTTTTTTTTTTTTTTTTTTTTTGGAAATATGTCTCATATTTTCGTGAGTTTTGAAGTCGTAAGACCATATGACATGTTAATCATGAATCTGTTACTCTAATAATGTAGGATTTGCTTCAACAAAGTATATTTTTCTACGTTCAATGCTAATGTAAGTTTTAAAAACCGTTTCAGGAGACCTCTGAAGACGTCTAAATATATCTAAAATCATCTAAAGAATATATCTGAAGACATCTGAACACCTCTGAAGACCTCTGAAGAGCTCTGAAGAACGTTTCTAAATACCTCTGAAGACATCTGAAGACCATTTCAGAAGACACCAGAAGAGCTCTGAAGAACGTTTCTAAATATCTCTGAAGACATCTGAAGACCGTTTCAGAAGACACCTAAAGCTCTGAAGAACGTTTCTAAAGTCCTCTGAAGAACGATTCAGAAGATATGTGAACACCTCTGAAGACATCTGAACACCTCCGAAGAACGATTCAGAAGATATCTGAAGACCTCTGAAGAACGTTTCTAAAGACATCTGAAGAATGTATCTAAAGACATCTGAAGAATGTATCTAAAGACATCTGATCACCTCTGTAGAACGTATCTAAAGACATCTGAACACTTCTGAAGACCTCTGAAGACATCTGAAGATCGTTTCAGAAGACACCTGAAGAGCTCTGAAGAACGTTTCTAAAGACCTCTGAACAACGTTTCAGAAGATATCTGAAGACGTCTAAAGAGGGGTCGAACACCGTAAAAGAACACGGTATAAATTAGTGTGTTACCTCAAAAATACAATATATTTTATAAAGATGTCTGAAGACCTCTCTAAAGAAGAGTCGAAGACCGTAGGTCACAGTATAAATTAGTGTGTGTTACCATAAAAATACATTAGATTTTATGAAGATGTCAGTGGATGCAGCACGTAAACGAAAAATTGTAGAACTTAGACGTGTTATTCAAAAAAGTATAACTCCCTGAAGAAAATGGAAGTTGATAGAAAAGAACTGAACTTTTTAAACAGTGTGATAGAACCATTAAAACAAATAGTTGAAGTAAACGAAGCAGAAAAAAAAACTAATATCTAGAAAATTATGGCTAAAAATGTATCAATTATGATAACTGTTAAGGACTTGTTTATATAGATAATAAATGGCTAATGGGTACTAAGGAACTAGAATTTGATAAACATAATATAGTTCTAGGTGATATCAAGTTTAATGCTACTCCTGGTTTATATGAATTATTATTTTCTAAGAAACCAACAAATTTAACCCCTAAGGACCATCAACTTTACAAACAAATTTTTGGATATACCTCGCGCCCACCTTGTTTCAAGAGGGCATTTAAGGCATTAAGCTGACAAATTATAGTTTAGTTCCATCATTAGACCTCTATTTAAAAATAAGACAAAATCTAATAGTTTTAAAAATGCTGTTGAACAAAGACGAAAATTGTGAGAACAAAGGCAAAACAAGCACGAAGAAATACGAATCAATAAGCAAATGTTGAAAAATACTAGAGACGTACCTCTTGAAAGATTCTATAAAGAAGACGGCGTTGAATATATCATAATGATATATAATTATTTCGAGAAAACATATATGCTTTCTCCCCCTTTCTAGCAGAATCCACAGTTTCCTTCATATTTAATAGTAGAATTAATATTATTAAAAAGTTTTCTTAACATGTTTTCTTTTCTTCATTTCTACTGCTTTCTCCTTTTTTTTTATTATTTAAAATTATCTAGATTTACAAAGAAAAATAAAATGTTTCCTCTCATTCCTTACAGATCCTACAGTTCTCCCCCTTTTTAATAAATACAATTGTTCAGATTTAGAAAGTAGAAAAATAAAATGTTTTCTTCCTTAACGAACCTATAGTTTTCTCCTTTTTAATAATTAAAATTGTGTAGATTTAAAAAAAGTAGAAAAATTAAATGTTTTCATTTTTCCATCCTACTGCTTTTTCCATTTTTATTAGTTAAATTGTTTAAATTTAAAAACTAAGTAAAAATGAAATGTTTCCTCTCCTTCCCTACAGAATCTTCTGTTTTTTCCTTTTTATTGCTAAAAATTGTCTAGATTTATAAAGAACTTTAACAATCAAATCTATGAATTTTACCCTTTCTAAAATAGCTGAGACTTTACTAAAATTAAACATAATTAGCCAGTAAAATGAAAATATACCCATCGTATTAGTCTACATATATACAACCCTACAAAGATACACTTTAATCGTTTCGATTCTCCGATTTTCATCGCGAGTTCTGTGTGCAACCATATATATCGTTGGTTAACAAACCTCTTGCTACAATTTGTTTTAAGAAGAATTCTCAACATCCAACCGTGTGCTTTTTGTAAGGGGTGAAGATGTATTACAAAAACACAATTCGCTGCGATCTGAAATTATGTGCAGAAAGCCTGATCGGTATTTTTAATATTAATGTAAGCTTGTTTTTTTAAAATTTCATCCATTTCATATTTATTTACGTTTACTGCTAATGATACGATTTTACTTAATGCCCACCCACTATCTTTCTCCGAAAATTCCGACAATTTATTTAAAATTTTATCTTGCACATTATCTCTAAACCACTCTGTTATTTCAGTCGATTTATCAATAACAGCATTTTTAGTATTGAAATATTTTAAATCTAAAATCTCATTATCGTTAGATTTTTTGATGAATTCGCCACAAAATGTAGTATTAGCTTTAAGTGCTTGATTTGCTTTTAAAAATTTATTAATTTTATTTTTAAAAATAACTACACAATCATCCAAAAATGTATCTAAGTCTTTATGTCGGATATTAACTATAATTCCAGTTGTAGCTCTACTTTTAAAACTAGATTCTACATTAGCCCATTTTACGCGTTGCCCCAATTTTGATTGTATGCCCATACCAATATGTCTATTCAAAATTAATTTTCTAAAATGTTTAAAATGTCCCACATTAGTTTCCAATTTACGTAGAGCACCAATAGATAAATTATATTGCCGTCTACTACGAATTGCTTTATTACATGATGTAATCTGTCTTTGTAGTCGTTTTAGCCAAATCTCAGCATCTCTAGTTGTAAAATTATCGAATAAAATTTTCCTAAGTTTTTTATAGCCGACAATACCCCGTCAGATTGTTTAATAACACTAAAAGGATTCATTTTAACACTGGCAAATAAAAAATATTAAAAAAAAATCGCTTACCCTTTTATCCTTAATTTTCGACAATTTCAAAAGATGCAGCTGGATGCGGTTTTCCTGTGTCAACGGTTCCTCTGAATGTGAGACTGTACTGCCTGTCTGTGAGGTGATGTAGGTATGGTTTGTAAGTTTCTACAACCCGTTGTGGTAAAAATGTTACACCGTGCTCCAGTTCAACCAAAATCCCTGGGCCAAATTTCCCTTGTATTATTTTTGACTGGATAATTTTAAATGGAGTTCCAATAGGTAGAGTATTCAATTTAATTATTGGTTTATGTTTCCTTTCTGTAATTAAAGATACCTCGTTAAGTTTTGAATAAAAAAGTTCTCTCAATTTAAAAAATTTTGATTAAAAATATTTAGAAAATTATAGCAAAATATTAAAAATACGTTCAAATCGTTTACATGGAACGAAAAATTATGATTAAATTCAAAAACAAAATATGGTATTTACAAAAAGAAATTAAAAAATATACTAAAAATCGTTTACATAAAAAGTAGAGAGTCAGTAAACTTTAAAATTGCTTCAAAAGCAAAGAGATTGAGAAAAATCTACTATTTAGAGGATAAATTATAATTAAATTTGATAGAAAACAAAAGATGATGAAAACCTAATAATAAAATATATATTTCTTACCTTAACGTCACTGTATATTAACTTTAACACACACCAAATATTTGTTGCTGTTGTTGTGGATTGCTGCGGTGATCTGTTCTTGCTGCTACTGTTCTCGGTGCTGGTGAGACGTAAACTGAGAAACGATGTGTTTTCCAGGTCTTATATCTTCGTTGTTGTGACGTCAATGAATAGTCTTTTATTCAAAAACAACTGCTATATCAGTAAACATTTCTTGTGAATGCGGTTGAGAATTTTCTTAACAGAATTATAACTTCCTGTAAATGTGGTTTTATTGTTTTGAGAACTTTCTTATCAAATTCTAACTTCCCGTGTAACTGTCTGGGAAATATTTTATCAATTTTCAAGTTTCAACAAATGTGGTTTTGTTATCAGCGAGACTATATTATTTTGTTTAAAATTAAATTTTATAATGCATGATACAGGGTGGTGTCTTAATGGTTACAATCAATTTATTTTTCTTCAGCGTATTCTCTTGGTGCGCAAGTTTGACGATACCATTAAACTCCTTCGGTCTCTAATAACGCTTTACAACATATATTAGGTCAACCACGTGACCATTCAGCATGTAGCTCTAATTTTCCTGAAATTTTAATATGTAGTGTAGTTTAGTATGTTATTCAAGGAATTGACGTTAAAACATGGTGTTAGAAATATTTTTTGAGCTAGAGTGTTTGGTTAGATATCAAACTAATCTGTTTGACTTATGAATCAATAATCTGAAGTCTGTTTGTTTGTAGGTGTTTTAGATGCAAAGATACAACCTTTTTAACCTTGAAAAGACATTTGGTCAAGTAAACAAAACCTCTAGTGTATATTGTGAAGCAAATAGAATACAATGGCATCAAAATTTTTCATATTGCGTCTATAACTAAACTTCCTCCAGATCAAAATGCGATAAGAAGTTTGACGGTACCATTAAACTCCTTAGGTATCTAATAACGTTTTACAACATATATTAGGTCAACCACGTGACTATTCAGCATGTAGCTCTGATTTTCCTGAAATTGTAATATGTAGTGTAGTTTAATATGCTATTCAAGGAATTGACGTTAAAACATGGTGTTAGAAATATTTTTTGAGCTAGAGTGTTTGGTTAGATATCAAACTAATCTGTTTGACTTATGAATCAATAATCTGAAGTCTGTTTGTTTGTAGGTGCTTTAGATGCAAAGATACAACCTTTTTAACCTTGAAAAGACATTTGGTCAAGTAAACAAAACCTCTAGTGTATATTGTGAAGCAAATAGAATACAATGGCATCAAAATTTTTCATATTGCGTCTATAACTTAACTTCCTCCAGATCAAAATGCGATAAGAAGTTTGACGATACCATTAAACTCCTTCGGTCTCTAATAACGCTTTACAACATATATTAGGTCAACCACGTGACCATTCAGCATGTAGCTCTAATTTTCCTGAAATTTTAATATGTAGTGTAGTTTAGTATGCTATTCAAGGAATTGCTGTTAAAACATGTTGATAGAAATATTTTTTGAGTTAGAGTGTTTGGTTAGATATCAAACTAATCTGTTTGACTTATGAATCAATAATCTGAAGTTTATTTGTTTGTAGGTGTTTTAGATGCAAAGATACAACCTTTTTAACCTTGAAAAGGCTTTTGGTCGAGTAAACAAAACCTCTAGTGCATATTGGGAAGCAAATAGAATACAATGGCATCAAAATTTTTCATATTGCGTCTATAACTAAACTTCCTCCAGATCAAAATGCGATAAGAAGTTTGACGGTACCATTAAACTCCTTAGGTATCTAATAACGTTTTACAACATATATTAGGTCAACCACGTGACCATTCAGCATGTAGCTCTGATTTTCCTGAAATTTTAATATGTAGTGTAGTTTAGTATGCTATTCAAGGAATTGCTGTTAAAACATGTTGATAGAAATATTTTTTGAGTTAGAGTGTTTGGTTAGATATCAAACTAATATGTTTGACTTATGAATCAATAATCTGAAGTTTATTTGTTTGTAGGTGTTTTAGATGCAAAGATCTCAATACTGAATACTATACTTATTTTACTTTAAAAAAACCGGGTGTAGGATACGCCTCCTCTCGGAGATCTGGGTTGTTAACCTTGACGCTTGATACTAGCAGAAACTAAACGTCAAACATCAAACGTTAAACGTCAAACGTGAAACGTCAAACGTCAAACGTCAAACGTCAAACGTCAAACGTCAAACGTCAAACGTCAAACGTCAAACGTCAAACGTGAAACGTCAAACGTCAAACGTGAAACGTCAGTCGTCAAACGTCAAACTTTTCGGTGCACATACCCCCGTTTTTCCCACTTAAATCGAGTGAAGATACACGCTAAGGTCCTTATGGCATTGCGCATGATTTTTCTGTTAAAGGAGATTTAATTTTTTCATTATTTTTCCCTTACTGTATACGTTAAGACCTTTTCAACGACGTATCACATGTTTTATATTTTATAAGCATGTGGGGGGTGAAGGAGGGTATGTGGAATTTTTTCATTATTTTTTCCTTACTCTGTACGTTAAGACCTTTTCAACGACGTATCACACACTATAAGCGTTAATGCCCTTTTGACTTTGATGGTAATTCTTTCGTTGGAAATGACTGCTAGATTACAGTTCACGCTGAATGCTGTTTATCCCGTTTGAATAGCAATAAAGATACACGCTTAGGTCCTTTTGACATTGCCACTGCGCATTGTGAATGGCCAGATGTCTCACGTAGAATACCGTTTTCCCCGTTCGAATCGGACCACGTGATACACGTTAAGGTCCTTTTGGCATTGCCACTGCGCATGTGTACTTGCATCATGAGGAATTTTAGATCTGCAAATTTTGATGACATTGTATTCTATTTCCTCCAGGTTACCTTGGAGAGATTTTGTTTACTCGACCAAAAGCCTTTACCAAAGATTTTGAAACGGAATGAAACGTAACGAAACGTAACAAAACGTCGATTTTGTTATGTTCTTTACATAATGTCGTTTTCCTCGTTTAAATCGGGCCACGTGATACACGCTTAGACCCTTTTGACATTGCCACTGCGCATTGTGAATGGCAAGACGTCTCACGTAGAATACCGTTTTCCCCCCGTTCGAATCGGACTAACAAAATATAAGCTTGGGCCCTTTGACGTGATCATTGTAAATGCATACCTGTGTTGCGTGCGTTGTGTATGTTGCGTGCGTTGTGTATGTTGTGTGCGTTGCATACGTTGCGTGCGTTGCGTGCGTTGCAAGCGTTTCGTGCGTTGCGTGTGTTACGTGCGTTGCGTGTGTTACGTGCGTTGCGTTAACAAAGATATACGTTCGGTGCCCTTTTGGCCTGTCACTGCGTAGGTGGTCCGTCACTGTGCATGATTTTTCTGTACGACGTTTTTTTTACATATTGACCCCGTTTGAATCGGACCACGTGATACACGCTTAGGTCCGTTTAACATTGCGCATGTGCACTTGCGAATGGCTAAAGATACACGCTTAGGTCCTTTTGGCATTGCGCATGTGTAGTTGCAAATGGCAAAACATCACGTAGAATGACGTTGATTATATACATCATCTTGTAAATGATTATTAAATGTCCTCGTGGCCGAGCGGTCTAAGACGCAGACTGGTAATCTCTGGGTCGGTGGATCGATCCCCCGTGTAGTCAAATTTTTTTAATAAAAAATGGTTTAAAAAATTATATTAAAATGGTGTATGGTGGATTGCTGTGATATATTACGTGTATAGAATGAGAGATGGATGACACGTGACTAAACAATTAAAAAGCAATTAAAAATCGATTTGCTGTACACGACACGTGACTAAACAATTAAAAACCGATTAGTAGATAAGAATTGCGTGGGCGTGGCAGGGCGGTATCATCAAAGGAAAATTTGGCTCCCACGGTCAGTAAAAAACACGTGACTAAACAATTAAAAAGCAATTAAAAATCGATTTGCTGTACACGACACGTGACTAAACAATTAAAAACCGATTAGTAGATAAGAATTGCGTGGGCGTGGCAGGGCGGTATCATCAAAGGAAAATTTGGCTCCCACGGTCAGTAAAAAACACGTGACTAAACAATTAAAAAGCAATTAAAAATCGATTTGCTGTACACGACACGTGACTAAACAATTAAAAACCGATTAGTAGATAAGAATTGCGTGGGCGTGGCAGGGCGGTATCATCAAAGGAAAATTTGGTTCCCACGGTCAGTAAAAAACACGTGACTAAACAATTAAAAGTGGCGTCTAAACAATTAAAAACCGATTAGTAGATAAGAATTGCGTGGGCGTGGCAGGGCGGTATCATCAAAGGAAAATTTGGCTCCCACGGTCAGTAAAAAACACGTGACTAAACAATTAAAAAGCAATTAAAAATCGATTTGCTGTACACGACACGTGACTAAACAATTAAAAACCGATTAGTAGATAAGAATTGCGTGGGCGTGGCAGGGCGGTATCATCAAAGGAAAATTTGGTTCCCACGGTCAGTAAAAAGTTCCCAGGCCCAAGTGCCGGAACCCCTGCTCTAAGCAAAGATTAAAATGGCATTGTTAATGTGAAAATGTATTTTTAAACTTTCGCTTAGGGCAGATTCCACCGTTGTGTTAAACGGAGATTAAAATGACATTGTTAATTTTGTTTCTATCACTCAATTTTTGTCTAACCAAATCCATCTATCAAATACTATTAACACATTTGCACAGTTTAATAATTCTCTGTGTGAAGTGCACTGTTGAAAGGACTGTTGATTCATGACGTCACCATAGAACCTGGCTAAACAAATTGTATGGATGGAACCAAAGACATTACAACATATAGACAAAATGGCCGTGTTCATCGTCGTCAAACATGTTTTAAAAGCAAAGAAACATGTTTTATAAGCGGTTGGAATGACGCTGAACGATCATTTTTGTTTACGATTTGTTTTCTCAACCTCAAATCTGTCAAAAAATGGAATGACATTTGGTTGGCACAAAGAAGGTTATGTGAATTGTTTACTTTAGTATTTTTTTAAAAAAATTGAGTTGAATTGATTTGTACAGTGAATTAGAGTTTATATAAGTACCCTTCTGAAAGTGGTTTTGACAATTTTACGGCGAAAAACCTACAACTTGTATTATTTTGGGTTGTAAAGTCATGATGTTTTTATTGCCTCTATGGATCTTGAATTCTACATACTTAGACTAATCAAAGAAATTGTAATAGTCATTTTATTAAAGGTAAAATACATTTTTTGACACACAAATAAAAACATACTGTAACTAGATCATACTTTGAAGAGCAGAAAGAGAATGCTATTTATTGTGTTTAATCAACTGTCTGGTCTGCACCAATAAATTAAAGGAACTCATGATACTAATAACATACATATCAAAAAGTGATCTTTTTACATATATCAAGGATACATAAAAGTGTTTAATAATAGAGACATCAAGTATGACTTTCTTATTTTTAGGGAAACAGAATTCCTTCAAAGTTAGTAATCATTTAAACTGGACTCCAGCCCAGAACTTGAGGCATGTGTCTCAAACCAGTTCAAAACTGATTCGAAAAAGGAGGAAGAGATAAAAATGAAAATCAACCTGAAGTAAACTTTTATTTTTGAGTCATACCTAACATCATAAGTCCCGCTTTAGGCAAGACAAACCCACTTTCAAGTTATGTGTTCCATTGTCCCCAAAGAATGCAAGAATGTCCCGCTTTAAAAGAAAACGTGATCTGATTCAAAACATTTTTCAAAAAAGAGTGGTATCTCATATAAATATGTGCTAGTGAAAAAAACTTACTTAATTTGAAGTATCAGTATTGAAAGCCAAGCATAACATAAACAAGTCACGTCAACAGTTCCATTCCCATTTAAAAACTAAAATATAGAAAATCAGCCCACTAAACAAGTTTTATTTCGCTTTTCTAATTAATAAACATAAAATTATGTTATTTCACTTATTTTTAATACATTTTTTTATTATATTATTGTTTTACTTTTACTACAATCTTACTGTTGTTATTCTACATTAAAAATAATGAAAAATTGCTGTTGTCTTTTAAAATTTACAGGCTTCTTGCTGTGAGGTAAGAAATGATAACGTTTTATTACAAAAACCGAAAATTGTTAAAATAATCCCTATCTAATGCTTTACTTATTTTTTTACAAAGTATTTTTGATTTAGGTACTTAGGTGTTATACATTTTTGGTCATTGCTAATATTCATATTGAGTCTGAATTATTTTTATGTATTAATAAAATTTGTCTAGTATTATAGTTATACATACCTTATCGACAAACTATATACATTAATTCTTTTATAGGAATGATATATTTTGTATTGGAAATTAATAAATATACAAACTTAATGTTGTCATATAGGTAGAGCGACTTATTAGCAAAAATTATTTGAAATGTATACAGTAATGAGGTATTTTTTTAAAGGTTCAACAAACCAAGGTGGGCCCTTTTTAATATAATTGCTTATATTTAATTTATTTTGTAAATAAAATGTCATACTTTTATTATTATTTAATGCCCTTTTGGCCCTATATACATTACATGAAAACAAAAACATCGGTGCAGTTTTAATAACAAAACTCGTCTGTTTTGAATAACTGTGCTAAAACTATATAATATGTAGGTATGTTATATTATCCATATTCCTTACTGGTGGAATCCCATTAACGTCCAAATGAAATAATTTAAGCATACGTGTATGTATCTACGTCTGGAATTAATTTTATTTTCTTCAAATAGGTATCTCCATAAATACAATATTATATTAAAATACAACTTAACTAATCAACTCTATTAGGGTATAAAACCTTAAAAAAATAAATAAACAAACACATAACCTAACAAAATGCCAAAAGACGGATTTGACAGGGGTTCAAGGTCAATTTTATGCTTTTAAAGCAAACAAGCGAGTTTATTTTCGCTTTTATGCTTCTTCAAAAGCGCTGCAGCGGTTGACAGTTCATCGTCACCGCCACAACATGTTTGACGACGATGAACACGGCCAATGTTTCATTCATAAATCCCATACAATTGCGGACTGTTATTGTTTTAAAATTGTTAGTGAGTGGAAGAGAGAAAGACAGATCTCTTATGACCGGCTGGCAACGTTGTAAACAATGTCCATAATATGCTCGCCAGTGGCGTAGAGTTTTAAACTTACCAGTATTGTTAGAGTAGTATGTTAAAAAAATACGTAAATATGTAGGTATATTTTTTTAGTAATATAATTATGATGATTTTTTTCATGTAGGTAGATTAGATTATGAGTTGGACGTTATTTGTCCTTGTCCACCGCGACCTTTTCAAATCTATTGTGGGACTCCTGTTTGTTTTAGAGTATGTCGTCTAGCCTGGTTTTTTTTATTAGTTTAGTAACTTTGACAGTGGCTCCCGCATGTAGTTGCATGCAATTGGCTTTTCTTCGCCCAATGTTAGAAACCTCGTTCGAGCCAGGCATTCACATTGGCACAGGACGTGGAATATTGTTTCCTCTTCTTCTTCACAGAACCTGCACAGAGTTGCTTCTTCTGCTGGATTTATGACACTCATGTGCCTCTTGAGGCCAGTGTTTAGTAAGAAGGCCTACTGTTATCCTAACGATTTGACGCTTTTGATCCAGTAGGTCTGTCATGAACTTGGCCTATGGTTCCTCGATAAACTGTTTGGCCTGTCTCAGTCTTGGATAATTGTTCCACCATTCCTGAGACTCTGTTTGCATCCATTGTTTAATGGATGCCTTGCGCAATGCCTTAGCAACTCCATAGAAGGGTCCGGGGCCTGTCATGACCTTATCTGAGCCTCCTCGACCTAATTCGTCACCCTGATATCCCTCATGGCCTGGAACCCAGGCTAAGGTCACCTTATTTTAACTGCTTAGCTCTGTCAGGTCTTCTAGTCTTTCACCAGTCGTGATTTGATTTCTGGTGAGAGAATTGCCTTCAGAGTATATGACAATAGTTTTGCATGATACTTGCTGATTTTTCATCTAGGTAAATTCAAGTACAAGTAAATTCAAATACAAGCGAATTCAAGTTACCTTTCGATTTTTAATATTTATTGGTTTATAGTTTATTGGCATTTGCTATATATTTGCCTGGTATGATGTTAACCAAAATTATTTAAAATTTTAAATTAACATTAATTAGGTAGGGATATCTAAATAAAACACTGTCCTAAAAATATATAATTTTTTAATGAATAATTACAAAAAAAACATGGTATGGTAAAAAATATCGTAAAAAAACTGTACAAATTTTTAAAATATTGTTTTAAATATATAAAATACTTTAATTTTATTAACTAAAATTTCATTTAATTTTTTTATGCTTAGTTATTAATGTTATAACTTACTGCAACGTTTCTTTTTGCAGCAGGTGGTGTTCCAAAAACAGTTGAATCAGAACTAAAAACCCATACATTAGATATACATACATATAGGTAATAAATAATGTTTAGAGGTAAACAAAAAATTAATATTTTGTATTTTTACCTGTTGGATAAGTCATCCAAAAATAGAAAGCCCTCACACCGTCTGGAGTTTGCATCTTTTCTAATATATCTAGTACCATTTGCACGTAACAAAACATTTTCAGGAAAACAGTGTTCTAAACACAACTCTGAGTTTTTACGAAGGGGCTGATTTTCAAGGATTCCCATTAGAGAAAACCAAAGTTTTCTTTTCTCAGGATCTTACGGAAACCTAAATAGAGTAATAAAAAATATGTATAGGTGCTCAATAGGTAAATCATTTTTAAGGTATTCTACATTTTACGTTAAATTTTCTTTGCCACTATTCAATATATATTTATTGGTATAAGAAAAATTTACTAATTTATAAAAGGAATATCACTTTAAAAACTGTTTTAAGACTGTTTTAGACTACACAAGTTTTTGATACAATTTCTTGTACAATTTAAATTGTAGGGGAGGCCGGGGGTGGTTGGCCATAGGGGTAAGTTAGCCCACCGGATTTAATTTCCACTGTTATTGACCGGTGACGCCTCTGATCATAAGGAATGTGCTAAATGTAGTTACCGAACGGCTCCGTTTCACTCCAGTCGAGTACTAGCATTGAGAGAGGAAGCACGTCGCTTTTTCCGTTTAAGAGTGTTGAAAGTAAAAAAACATTTTTTTAGTTTTTTCGTGATTGTGCAATAAGGGTACGTATGTTAGTTATTTTTCGTATTTTTTTCGAAGAAGGCATATTTTCACTACGTTTTGTCTAAAGATTAAAAGGTTGAATAGAGCCTAATAAAAAATGGGAAAGCCATATTTGTTGTGATCTTAACTGGGGCAGGTTGACCCAGGCAAGCCGGGGCAAATTGTCCATATGGCCAACTTACCCCGGCACGTAAAAAGACTGTTGCGTTTATATTTATTCCTAACAGACAACTTTTATTTCTTATCTTTAGATAGTTAAAGTATGCGCACCTATAAAAGAAAAACGGAAAGAGGCAAAACACCTAAAGATGTTATGGTACAAGCGGTGGATGCTGTTATAAATGGTAACCAATCAGTGAGAAAAACGGCTCTTGATTTCCAGATTCCTAGAAAGACTCTAGGAAGATACGTAATCAAGTTTAGACAGAGGGAAATCCGTAAAGAAAATCAAAATAATGGAAACTTACAAGGTGGAGCAACTTTGAAAAATTATGAAGTTGAAGTTGGATATGCTAAGTATTGGCAGGTAAAAAAATTCTGCTATTCTTGGAACCAGTAATTGTAACCTAACTTAACACCTACAAAAGTAATATTCTTTGGTTACAGGTATTTCCTCGGCAAAAAGAAGAGGTTTTAAGTAACTATTTGAAGAAGGCAGCAGACATATATTATGGTTTGTCACCGAAAGAAGTTAGAAAATTGGCTTTCCAATACGCTACTGCTATAAATGCTAGAATGCCACAAACTTGGTTAGACAAAGAAATGGCGGGAGAAGATTGACTAACAGCATTTTTGAAGAGGAATTCTTCCCTATCTATAAGAACACCGGAAGCTACCAGCCAGGCCAGAGCCTCAAGTTTTAATCCAACAAATGTTTCAAAATTTTTTGATAATTTGGAAAAAGTTTTAAATAAACACCAATTTCGTCCATTTGATATATATATATATATATATATATATATTTACATCTCTGTATCATTGAAGCGTCCCGATAAAGATGCGCTTTAAAGCGCCCATGTCTGTTTACCCTTGATCTACTTATTTTAGACATATATACTCGTTGCTGTTGGAAGAAGCAGCTTAAATTAGGCGGATAACATTAAATTGAAAGGAAAACACAAATCGTTACTTTTACTTTATCGACACCTGGGCGTCATTTCAATTGATACACATTGCAGCGTCACCAATATTCAAATTTACGTATATTTGACCGCTTTTGTGGCGTCAATTAGCGTTTTGCGGTGTTGTCATATATTTAAATGATAGGCAGTTTAAGTTTTTGTTTAACTGTGTTAAAGATATATTTTGATACATAACGATAGACCTGCAGAGCGTTAATTTATCATTTCGGTAGCGCAGAGAGTGCGGCAGAAAGTGAATAATTTAGTTATGCAATATTGATTGTAATTTAATTCTGATTGTTTTTAATTATTATTATTATTGTTTTTTTCTAAGAATAATATTTCATTAAAAGTTATTGACGTTTCAAAATTTTGCCAGCCTTTTCATGCAGAATTCTGTGGTGTAGAATTGATAAATAAAAATTATGCCTTAGTAACAGTGTACAGATCCTCCTCCCATGGGGACATATCAATATTCAAAACGTATTTTCTAAATTTAATTATTTATATAAAAAATTTAAAAACCTAATTTTTATCGGTGATTTTAATGTTGATTCTAATAGTTTAAATTAGCATTCGCTTGATTTAATTATTATATTAAATATGTATGGTATGAAACATTACATCACAGTTCCAACTAGAATAACTCCCACTTCTAAATCATGTTTCGACAATATTATTTCCAATATAAATCCGGAAGTTATAATATCAAAAGTCATTGATGCCGACATAGCCGACCATTTGACTTTATTTTTGGAGATAAAAGACTTTAATATTTTAAGTGATACCAGTTATGTCAACAAAAGATTTATTAATGAACGTACAATTTTACAGTTCGCAGAAAAGTTATCTGAAATTAGTTGGCATGGACTAGAAATGGGAAATTACTGCTCCCAGGAGATTTGTAATATAATATTTACTATTCTATGTCCTATTGTAGATCTATGCTTTTCCATAAAAAAAATTCGCAGTGGTGACAAAAAGATTTTGTGGTTTAATGAGGAACTGCGGGTACAGCGAAATCAAGTATTTCAAAACAAATCTAGATTCAAAAAAACCAATTCGTTAGAAGATTGAAGACTATATTTTGAATCGCGCAAAAACTATAGGAGGTCAATTAGATTAGAGAAACGTAACGCTTACAATAAAAGAATAGCTGCATCAGAAAATAAAAATAAAACAATCTGGAATATTGTAAACGCAGAAAGAAAATCCAACAACAAATCATCCAGTACATCGAATCTAACATCTGAAGACTTCAATGTAGCAGAGAAGGTTATTCAAACAATCGAAAACGATAATAATATTTCCTCTAATGATTTTATTAAAATGACACCGAAGCCCCCGTATTCGTTTTTTATGGGTCCAGTCTCTGAATCTGACGTAAGAGAGGCTATACTTCATATTAAAAATACGCCATGCACGGATTACTATGGCCTCAGTAGTCCCATGATTAAGGCCTCTATAGAATCCCTCATTAAACCACTTAATATTTTATATAACCAATGCATAATCGAAGGAAATTGGCCTAACCAACTTAAAATTAGTAAGGTATTGCCACTTTTTAAAAAAGGTGATTCTAATGATGCTGATAATTATAGGCCAATTGCCATTACACCTGTTATCGGTAAGATATTTGAAGTAAAGCTAAAAGAGAAATTAGTTAACTACTTTGAAAATAAAAATTTATTCTCGCCAGCCCAATTTGGGTTTAGAAGGCATAGATCTACAATAGGAGCAGTCGCAAAAGTAATTGATTACATAGTCGGTGGCTTTGACGAGGGCTCGAGTACTACTGCGGTATTATGTGACCTCACTAAGGCCTTCGACTGTGTAAGCATTGATATTATTTTGGAAAAAATGGAGTACTATGGCATAAGGGGAAAGGAACTTGCCTTATTTTTTTCATATCTGACGAACAGATTACAGTGCGTGTTTCTCGATAATATGGAGTCACAATTGGCTCCCATTTTAAGAGGGGTTCCACAGGGATTTGTATTGGACCCTGTTCTATTTCTAATATATATTAATGACTTACCGCGTATCATGAAACACTGTACTAGTGTTATGTTCGCAGATGATACGACTATCCTATCCAAAGATGACACGATCTCGAGCAGAACTTGTTTACCGTCCTCTAATGAATGGTTTGCTGCAAACGATTTAAAGTTAAATAATGTCAAAACTCAAAACGTTACTTTTTCATCTAGTAAAGTCAAAGTAGCTGGGTCAGTAAACCTGCTAGGAGTAATGCTCGATGCCGGTTTAAATTGGTCGCACCATGTAGACAATGTCTGTTCGAAATTGGCGTCCCAAATTTTTGCACTCAGGCAAATATCGAGTTTTTCAGAAAAATCAGTACTAAGAACAGTCTATTATGTAATCATACATAGCCATCTGAATTATGGTGTCATGTTCTGGGGCGGCAGTTATCACTCTCAGAAGGCTTTTATTCTCCAAAAAGCTGCCTTGACGGTGCAGAACTCGACATGCTATTTAAAAGGTACGTGATTCTTCCATTGTCTTGTCTGTATATACTGGAATCATTAAAAGAAATTTTTAAAAAACGTAATTCATTGGATTCGAATAATAATTATCATAGCTACAATACAAGGAATGCAGAGAGTCTAGTTCCTTTTAAATCAAGAATTTGCCTGACGCATAATAATAAGTTGGATTTGGCCCTTTATAATCAATTCGTTAAATGTCATAGGGATATCAATACCATTCAGTGGTAGAGTCCCTGCCTGTGGACATAATGGTTCCAGGTTCGAATTCCACCGTTGGCCGGGATTTTTTTATTTAATTAATTTATTTAAAATTAATTCTGATGCCTTGGTAGGATTTCCTACTCGACCACTCATTGTCGGGTTCTAATTAATAGTGCTGTTCCTAAAGTGGCGCTGGGAAACAATAACAAAGCCTGCACAGAAACGAGGCGATATAACCATTAGTAGTTGAAGCCGATGACATCATATAATAATAATAATAATTTGATTTTTTCCTAATCAATCCCCCTTACTCCTCCTATTTGCAATCAGATTTCTTTTAAATCAATAATCTTTGTCCCCTTACAGAGCAATTTCATGATGATATCATGTTTCGTTTTTGACTTATGATTTTTTTTAACTTCCCTTCAACCCCCCATTTTTTATTAGATTTTTTTATAATCGATAGGCTTTGTCCTCTTATAAATCTTGATTTTTATTAAAAATGTTAAGTTGATATTTTTTTTTCTTTTTTATTTTTTTAAGTTTCCCCCCTGAACCTCCCATTTTAAATCGGATTTTTTTAATCAATGGTCTTTGTCCCCTTATAGAGCTTGATTTTCCTAAAAATTTCATTTCGATATCATGTTTCGTTTTTGATTTATGATTTTTTTAACCCCCCCTTAAATCCCACACTTTTTTCAATAGGCTTTGTCCACTTATAGAGTTTCATTTTTTTTTAAAACGTTCAAGTTAATATTGTTTTTCAATTTTGATATGATTTATTTTTAGGTTTCAACTCCTCCCCCTTCCTTAATTCACACATTTTTAATTGTATTTTTTTTAATTAATAGTCTTTGCCCCTTATAGAGCTTGATTTTTCTGAAAATTTCATGTTGATATCATGCTTCGTTTTTGATTTATGATTTTTAAGTTTCAACCCCTCATAAACCACCCATTTTTTATCAAAATTTATTTCTTATTCATTAGACATCGCCAACTTATAAACTTTGATTTTTCTTAATAATTTTAAGTTGTTATTGTTTTTCAATTTTGATTTATGATTTTTTTTAAATTTCACCCCCCTTCCCCTTAAATCCCTAATTTTTATTCGTTTTTTTTTAATCAATAGCCTTTGTCTTCTTATAGAGCTTGATTTTTCTTAAAAACTTCATGTTGTTATCATGTTTCTGTTTTAACTTATGATTTTTTATATTTTAACCCCCCTTAAACCCTCATTGTTTTTTAGATTTTTTCATAATCAACAGACTTTGTTTACTTATAGAGTTTGATTTTTCTTAAAAATATCAAGTTGTTTTTCGTTTCTGATTTATGATTTTTTTGAACACTTTTAACCAGATTGTTTCAAAATCAATATGCTTCGTCCCCTTATAGAGCTTGATTTTTTCTTAAAATTGATTTTTCCTAAAAATTTCAAGTTGATATTGTTTTTCGATTTTGATTTATAATGTTTTTTTAAGTTTCCACCCCCACCCTTATATCCCCCATTTTTAATCAGATTTTTTTTCATAATCAATTTTTCGGTGTCCCCTCATAGAGCTTGATTTATAGACTTTGATTTTTCCTAAAAAAGTTGATATTGTTTTTCAATTTTGATTTATATTTTTTTCAAATCCACCCCCCCTCCCTTTAAAGTTCCAATTTTTATTCGTTTTATTTTAATTAATAGCCTTTGTCTTCTTATAGAGCTTGATTTTTCTAAAAAACTTCATGTTGATATGTTTCGGTTTTGACTTATGATTTTTTAAAGTTTTAACTCCCCTTAAACCCCCCATTGTTTATTAGATTTTTTTCATAATCAACACATTTTGTCCACTTATAGAGTTTGATTTTTCTTAAAAATTTCAAGTTGATATTGTTTTTCGTTTTTGATTTACGATTTTTTGAATTTTCAATCCCCTTTAAACGCTCACAAAAAATGACGGACGGACGGACGGCTTCTTGAGAGAAATTTTATAATATACTAAGACTTCTACCAGGCCAACTAAGATTATTAAATCAACTTTAATTTATTTTACAACATTAGCTTCCAAAGCAACGATGCCAAGTCAGTGGACGCTCTAGAATCGAATGGGTATCAAAGAAATCGTATACTTTCTATATACATCAGCGCTGCAAGTGCCTCTGGTAGCAATAGTATTGAACTAAAGTATACGCGAGCCGTATTATTTTCATGCATTTTTTCATCATTTTGGCGTCTCTCAAATATTTTGCCATCACGTTTCTGACGTCATTATAGACCTCTGGAAAATTTTTTAATGGCACCGTCTTAGAGCGTCTATATACGGACGCTCTAAATACCTGGACGCTCCAATGAATGCGATTTAAGAATGTACGGACGCTCTATCTATAGTAAGATATATATATATATATATATATATATATATATATATATATATATATATATAAATAACATGGACGAAACTGGTGTAACTACCGTTCAGAAACCTAACAGGGTAATAGCTCGTCGAGGTTTTAAGCAAATTGGACGTATAACGTCAGCTGAAAGAGGAGCTCTAGTCACAATGGCCGTTGCTGTTTCCGCTGCAGGCAATAGCATTCCACCTGTTTTTGTATTCCCGCGGGTACACTTTCGAGATCATTTCATACAAAATGCTCCAACAGGTAGTGATGGTGACTGCAATCCTTCTGGATGGATGATTGAGGCAAATTTTATAAAGTTCGCTAAACATTTTATTAAATATTCTCGGGCTTCCAAAGACAAACCGGTGCTTTTGCTTTTGGATAATCATGATTCGCATCTTTCCATTGCCGCTCTGGATATGTTTAAAGAAAATGGTGTTGTAGTTTTATCATTTCCGCCGCACTGTAGCCACAAGTTGCAGCCATTGGACCGGAGCGTTTATGGTCCCTTTAAAAAGTATTTTAATACAGCTGCAGATGCCTGGATAACTAATAATCCCGGCAAAACTATGAATATTTATAATGTTCCTCAATTAGTCAAGGAATCTCTACCTTTAGCCTGTACTCCAAAAAACATAGTCTGGCTTTAACGTATCTGGAATATCTCCGTTTAATCGCAATATTTTTACAGATGATGATTTTCTACCAGGATATTCAACCGATAGACCTATACAAGCAAAAAATAATGATCACGTAAACAGTGATACAAATGTGATTAATAATACACTCCAAAATAATGACTTAGAATCTAACCAACAAATTACTATTATTTCTGATAGTATTGTTAAACCAGCTCCTCTTGGCGAGGCAAATATTAACAGCAACGACAATAATAAGGTGCAATCTAAAAAACCCCACTTTATTTCTGAGAAGGATTTATTGGAAGCTGGGCCATCAAAACCAAATGCAGATTTGTTGTCTCTAGAAGAAATACGACCCTTTCCTAAAGCTGAAGCACGAGTTAACGAGACTAAGAGAGGCAAAAAACGTAGAACAACGGCTATTTTAACAGATACCCCAGTTAAAGAGGAGCTTGAAAAGGAAAAACAGCAAGTAAAAGACAAAAAAACTTTGCAATATCAAAAAAAGCCAGAAATCAATTCTAAAGTTAAAGCCGCCACAAGAGATCTCTTTAGTAAAAAAACCAAGAACATCAATCAAAAAATTTAAAGGTACCTGAGAAATATCAATCAAAGAAATCAAAGGTACCCGATAAATTGTCTGATGATGAAGAAGACGACAGTTTTTGCCTAGTATGCCTAGAATTATATAGGCATAGTCGCAAAGGAGAAAAATGGGTTCAATGTACACGTTGCAGGAACTGGGCCCATGAAGTTTGTACCGCTGGGGATATTTTATTTTATATTTGCGAAAACTGTTTAGCAGATGACGAATAAATTATTTTGTTTTTTGAAATGCAAATATGTGCAATTCTCATGTGTTAAACTACCCCAACTGTATGGCCAACTTACCCCAACTGTATGGCCAACTTACCCCGAACCTGGGGCTAGTTGACCCACTTCACATTAACACATTAAGAAATTTATTATTTTGAAACTACTTAAGTTACACCTTAATTTGAGACATTTTAGAGTAGGCAAAGGTTAAGGCAACCGTCATACGTTTTGCTTGATAAGTAATTTAACATAATATATTTTTCAAAAATTAAAGTGTAAAAAGTGGGCCAACTAGCCCCGGCCTCCCCTACTTTTTAATACAACATAAATTTTATTTTCAAAAAATTACCTATTACTAACTATATTTTTTATAAATCACAAAAATTGACAATCACTATTTTTTATTAAATATACCTATGTTCTTTAATTAAGTGACTGCTAGTCGTTAAGAAATAAGCAAAGCCTAATGTGATTTTTTCATTAAAATAGTCATTTTAGGCTTTTTTTATTTGTACTCCTAGTCATTAAGAAATAATCGAAGCTTAAGACAGTTATCCGATAAAAATTAAGCTTCACTTATTTGTTAACGACTGGCAGTGCAAATATACCTAAGTATTAGCTTGATTTCTATTTGTAGTATATCGTTTAGTAATCTATTAAACATTGTTTACGAACAATATTTTTATGTTTAATAAATTATTGGAAAAAATGTGGTCATAGATATCATAAATATTTTTATAACATACCTAATATTTATTTATATTTTTGATTTTTAAATGTAAGCTCTTTATCTTTTTATTGCCTATTATTTCAACGTTCATTTTTCCGTATTACACTTTCTGATGTTTGAATTAAAAAAATCTGATGTGTCCAACACAAATATTAATAATAAATAATAATAATTTATTATTACTAGATCTAGATACCTACTTAAATAATGCAAGTTTATAAAATATGTGCATAATTTAAAGAGTTGTAAAGGTATATATTAAATTTATTATTTATATTAATTTCAAACCCCGTAAAAATGATGCGACACTGAAAATAGTGTCTACCTATTTCCCCTCACAACCCAAACAAACTCTGTTGAATGCGGACTCTATGAAATATATATGCTCGAAGATACTACCCCAAACTAATCAATCTCCTTTTAAAAGGCACTCAGAAAGCTGCGCAGTGCGACCATTCTCCGTACAGTAAGAGAAAAATCAAAGTATGTGCCCCAGACTAATAGGAAATAGGTACCAAGGTCGTTGAGATTTGAGCCAGAATTTAACATGGGAAGTACAGGGAGTGACAGTCCTGTATTATAGTCTGCAAAGATAATGATGAAAGATAACTTTATGTAAATTAAGAACTCACATCCTCATGCTCACATGTCGGAAGTGCTGCCCGTTAGCTGTAATTTGTTCCTGACTGATTGGATAAAAAACAGAAGGAAAAGAATACGTTACAAAATATTGCGTTAAATTAATTTTACGATCGAATGATGTAAATCCACATTTATTTGTTTTTTATAGTGAATTAAATTAGGTACATTTTTAATTAAATTTTTCATTACTGTGAATTATTAAATGTTTTCGTAAATTAGATTTTCGATTAAATCCTTTAGAACAAATGTCACATTTAAATGGTCTCTCATTACTGTGAATTATTAAATGTTGTTGTAAATTACATTTTCGATTAAATCTTTTGGAACAAATGTCACATTTAAATGATTTTTCATTACTGTGAATTATTAAATGTCGTTGTAAACTAGATTTTCGATTAAATCTTTTAGAACAAATGTCACATTTAAATGATTTTTCATTACTGTGAATTATTAAATGTCGTTGTAAACTTAATTTTCGATTAAATCCTTTAGAACAAATGTTACATTTAAATGATTTTTCATTACTATGAATTATTAAATGTTTTCGTAAAATAAATTTTAGATTAAATTTTTTGAAACAAATGGCGCATTTAAATAGTTTTTCATTATTGTGAATTATTATATGTTGTTGTAAATTATATTTTCGATTAAATTCTTTAGAACAAACGTCACATTTAAATGATTTTTCATTACTGTGGTTTATTAAATGTTGTTGTAAATAAGATTTATGACTAAATCCTTTAGAACAAATGTCACATATAAATGATTTTTCATAACTGTGAATTTTTAAATGTGCCTGTATGCTGGAAACGTCATTGATTTTCAGAGAAACTTTTCTTGATCTATTTTTTACTAAATGAATAAATTGGTGCCGAGAAAAATTCATTTTTGTCATGAATCTTCCACAAAATTCACATATCACGAAGTCTTTCCCAAAATGTCCGTCGATATGTTTCGATCTTGATTTAGAAGAACAAAAATCTGCAAATAAAAACATCTGTTACTCAATTTAAAATTAAATAATTTAACAAATTACCAATATTTTATTAAGTACTTTGTTCATGTTGTATAATTTTCATATTTTAAATATTGCTTGGCACTAGGTATATTAAAAAAAATATATAAAAATGTTTCTGGAATAATGTGAATTTTGTAAAGGGTATTATGGTAAAATTTGTATAATGGTACAATCGTCTGTTTCAATGAGATTATCAACAAACTATTAAATAGAGAATATTAAATTCAACGCTATTTGATAGCCTTAGGCATATAATATGTAAGATTTATATACCTTAGACTGGGCCAAAAAAATAAAACAATTTTTTTTCTTAGCGGAACTATGAACATATTGTTCATGACGACAAAAAAAAATTTCCTGAAAGTTTGAGCCCTTAATAATAATATTAAGAGGTGCATCATTGCAGTTATTGATTTTTCAACAATTGTCGCGTTTTTGCATAAATTTCGGACTTGGTCAATTTTAAAAAATTTTTTCATCTCTTATCCTTGTAGGAAATTAACTTCCCCACAAAAAAGCTCTCTTAGTAAATTTTCGTAAGACGAGTCTATTCTTTGTAATCGAGCCTTAAACATTGGTATATATTTTCAATTTTTCACTTTGCATTTGGGATTTCCAAAATGAACTTAAATATTAATATTTTTTTAAGACCAGTTACTATTCTTCAGGGAAATTTAATGCTCTACAAAAAAGGTCTCTGAAATTTTTTTTTTAAATTGACCAAGTCCGAAATTTATGCAAAAACGCGACAACTGTTGAAAAATCAATAACTGCAATGATGCACCTCTTAATATTATTATTAAATGCTCAAACTTTCAGGAAAATTTTTTTTTTGTCGTCATGAACAATATTTTCATAGTTCCGCTAAGAAAAAAAATTGTTTTATTTTTTTGGCCCAGTCTAATATACCTAATACTTTTTTATAAATTTTTTATTTTATAGCCGAAATCATCAATTCGAAAACGGGTCCAAATTCATATTTAAAGTTCCACACACTGTGATCTGTTTACCTTTCTCGATTTAAATAAATAAAAAAAAGTAATGAATTCCTTGGATATACTTTATTTTGCTTAAGGTGTATTTTAAATTGCCCCAATAAAATCATATTTTTGAGCTAAACAAATGTTTTATGGCTAGAATGAAACCAGTCATCTCTAAAACCATCCACTTCAATTCAAATATCTCGGAAATACATATGATACTATAAAAAGAAAATTCGATATTATACACAGTGGCGACTCGTGGGATGGTTCACAGTGACAGAACATAGGTATCAGAACAGATGTATGAAAAAACTTTCAGTGTTTTAGAAAGATTATAATGTACCTTTCTAAAACACTAACAGTTTTTTACCTATATCTGTACCGGAATCTAACGTATGTCCCTAAAGTATTCGGAAAAAATAAAACATTTATTTTTTTGGTTGGGAAATAAATTTATTTAAAAATTAACAATGGGAAAGTATTTCTAGAACTCTAAACGTTATTTGATATTTTTATAGAACATACATGGGTCCATATTCTTCGATGGCACGTAGTTTTGGCCTTACATGGGCCATAAGCCTTTGGACCGTTGCTAAATCGATCTCACGAATTTTTTATAGTATTCTTCGTCTTAACTGCTCCTCATTTTGGGCTTCCAATCCATTATCATATACTTTTCGACTTAAAAGGGCCCGAAACTCTTCTATAGGCCTCGCCTGAGGCACATTTGGAGGGTTGTCGCGCTTAGGAACAACATTTATATTTTGAGCAGTTAACCAGTATGTCGTTCTCCTGACGTAATGGCACGATGCTAGATCGGGCCAAAATATCACTTCATCATTGGGATGATGAGTATGTATAAAGTTACGATGTTTTGAAAGACATCTCTCAATGTAAATATCCGCATTGATAGCTTCACCGCGAACACGTCCAACATGTGGCTGTGAAACACCAGCTTCCGAAATGGCACACCACACTAAAATTTTGTCGGCAAATTTAACCTTGCTTTTAAATCTAACATGATCAGGAGCTTCTTCCACATTACGTGTATAAAATCCATCGGTACCTCTCATTTCGGAATTTGATAAAATAAAATATTTTTCATCATCCATAATGATAATTTTACCGGGAAAATGAATACGTCTCAAAGCATGGCAACATCTGGGAATTTTTTCCAACTGAGCTACTGTGTATTTAGGAGCCTTTCTTCTTTTATAATATTTTAAATTATTTCTAGAGAGTGTTCTACTTAGTCATCCGGCAAACATTGTATCTTCGGCTAACTTTGCGCAATGACTTTCCTAAGTTGTTTTCTACACTTTCAACCAATCTCCGTTCTCGTGCACAACTTAAAACTTTTGGCCTCCCACTTTTTGGCAAATTAATGCATGGTATGCCATTTTCACAGTCTTTAATAGTCTGGTAAATTGTGGAAGTAGAAATATTTTGGGCGCTGAAAATTCTAACAATATCGCGCTTAGGTACTTGTCCAACTAAATGATAAATACTTTGACGAATATTAAGCTTATACGACATCTTGACAAACAATTAGTCAAAACTGACATTTAGCAACATACTTTGAGTTGTTTACTAACTTTATTCCCAATGGCAACTTGATCCTAGGCTGTCTGCGATAAATAAATAAAAATAGATTTTATCCGAAAACTTTAGGGACATACGTTATATTCTACTACTGTGAACCCCAAAAATTTTGGTCATGAGCCGCCCCTGATATACAGATTGATACTATACGTCACGGTGACGTATTGTGGTGGAAGATGTGGCTTTAACGGATTTGACGTATCAACTGATCGAAGAGAGAGAACGAAAATAAATTTTAATCGGCTCATGGTCAACAAGATAACTATGTTCCACACCGTAATACCTCATGCGCGAACTCGATGAGATTTCGACGGCTAAGTATCATAAATCTGTTTTTTTTTGTATCATGGAAAATACATACCAGCAGATCAGCCTCGGATCTTGAATTTTTTTGAGGCGGGGCAAAAACTGAAGAATATCGCCCCCACCCGCCATTGATGGACATAGGCCTCCCCCAAAAAACCCCACAACTACCGGTATACCGCTGCTCTTTCTCTGTTAAGCCAATATTTTTTCGAAAAATACCAGGATGTGTCAGACTTGGACATATATTTTAATTAGGTTAGGACAGGAGAGGGTCTGAATAAAACATGAGGTTAAAATTATTATTATTATTATTATTATTATTATTATTATTATTATTATTATTATTATTATTATTATTATTATTATTATTATTATTATTATTATTATTATTATTATTATTATTATTATTATTATTATTATTATTATTATTATTATTATTATTATTATTATTATTATTATTATTATTATTATTATTATTATTATTATTATTATTATTATTATTATTATTATTATTATTATTATTATTATTATTATTATTATTATTATTATTATTATTATTATTATTATTATTATTATTATTATTATTATTATTATTATTATTATTATTATTATTATTATTATTATTATTATTATTATTATTATTATTATTATTATTATTATTATTATTATTATTATTATTATTATTATTATTATTATTATTATTATTATTATTATTATTATTATTATTATTATTATTATTATTATTATTATTATTATTATTATTATTATTATTATTATTATTATTATTATTATTATTATTATTATTATTATTATTATTATTATTATTATTATTATTATTATTATTATTATTATTATTATTATTATTATTATTATTATTATTATTATTATTATTATTATTATTATTATTATTATTATTATTATTATTATTATTATTATTATTATTATTATTATTATTATTATTATTATTATTATTATTATTATTATTATTATTATTATTATTATTATTATTATTATTATTATTATTATTATTATTATTATTATTATTATTATTATTATTATTATTATTATTATTATTATTATTATTATTATTATTATTATTATTATTATTATTATTATTATTATTATTATTATTATTATTATTATTATTATTATTATTATTATTATTATTATTATTATTATTATTATTATTATTATTATATTACATATTGAAATTATAATTTTACTCTTCGAGCCTTTTGTTCTGCAAACAAATCTATGGCCTCATCATAATTAATTTGATGAGCAATTTGATTTTCTATTGCTAATATGGCCAGGCTTGATAAACGTTCCTGGCTCATCGAAGACCGTAGATAATTTTTGATAAGTTTAAGTTTGCTAAAACTTCGCTGGCAGCTTGCGGATGTAGTAGGAAGCGTACAGTAAATTCTTACAGCCATACAAATATTGGGAAAGGTATCCTATAAATCTGTTGCAAGAGATTAAAAGCGCTAGCATTTTTTACATCTCCAAATAAAAGTGGACCTTGCTCTTTAAAAACGTAGTTTTCCTGGCAGAATTCAACCGTGCTTAAATCTCGCTCGTATTTTCGTTCCAGATCTGCTCTATGCTTTTGCAGTTCTTTATTTGACATATTTTAAATTTTAGTACCATTTAAAAACGCGAAATTCGAATTCAACGTGGTAGCACTATCAAGCCTCTTTTTAATTTCTGATAAGATTCTATCAAATACCTTCATTGTTGCTTGAGAAAAAAGTTGAACTGGTTGAAGTGTTCGTGATTCGTCATCACACATCTCGTCAAATTGTTTTTTGTAGTGATGCCGCGAGACGAGACGAGAAAGAGGCCTCTCTCGTCTCGTAGGGCGAGAGAAAACTGTTCTCTCGTCTCGACGAGAAGGCGCTTCTCTCGCTCGAGAGAGCCCATTCTCTCGTCTCGTCTTGTCTCGTTTCTCTCGTGATAAAAATATATCAAATTTAAATTTGGAAAAGATATACTTAGGACGAAACATGAAGACACTGTAAAATTTTGAAGACAATAACAAATAATTTTTCAACTAATTTGTCTCATCAGTACCCAAATTGGCAATAAGAAACACCTTGGTATCTCTCTGCCTGTCCGTTTGTCACAATCGTTTTACTTAGACACTATTTGACATGAACAATTGAAATTTAAAGTAATATGTGGCCCCAATGTGGGCGTTAACTAAGAATGTATAGCAGAGGCAGAAGTTGGAAAGGCTTTTGGTAGATAGAGAGGGGGTAAACGTCAAACCACGTCGGACGACTTCGAGAATTTTGCAGTAAAGTTTACCTGCCAGTGTCGTTTCATAGAATAAGAACTAGACAATCGCATATATTTATGGAGTATAAATAGTTATTAAACATGTATTATAATACCCAAATCATAATTCTACAAAACTTGAACATCTATTCACAATTTATTAAACTATTTGCTATAAATACTTTGTCTTAGAAGTTAGTTGGGAAGGGGTAGGGTTTCATTTGAAAGTTATAAATTTTTTCGTGTGATATCAAAAGAAAGCATTTTGAAGCATGCTAACAATATTATACGTTCGTTTCTTTTACTTTTTCTTTGACAGTTTTTCGAAAAAACACTTAAAAATTGTTGTCTTTCTAATTTATCTCCAAAAATAACCTTCAAAAAATTTGACTAAATGGAAATTATTACTATTCTGTTCGTTGGTTCGGTTTTTATACAAAGAAATTTTGGGTGGCGCTTTTATCCTCGTGCAAGCCGTTTTCGAGATAATTGAGGCATTCCATACTTAAAACTCACTGTGTATATAAAACAGGTGTTTTATAGTTAACTTTTTGACTGTCAGGAAATCTGATATTTTTAAATTTTAAGTTACGATAAGTAATTAAAAATTTGAAATTAAAAATTTAATTGCGCGAGAGAACTCAAGAGAGCTCGGAGAGAAACGAGAAATTCTCGTCGAGAGATGCCACTCTCTTGTCTCGTCTCGAATCTTTTTTCGAGAGAAAATGTCTCTCTCGTCTCGTACGAGACGAGACAAGACGAGACAAGACGAGACAGGACGAGACAAGACGAGACAAGACGAGACAAGACGAGACGAGACAAGACGAGACAAGACGAGACAAGACGAGACAAGACGAGACAAGACAAGACAAGACGAGACGAGACGAAGACGAGACGAGACGAGACGAGACGAGACGAGACAGAACGAGACGAGGACCGAGGACGAGACGAGAGACGAGACGAGACAAGACGAGACAAGACGAGACAAGACGAGACAAGACGAGACAAGACGAGACAAGACGAGACAAGACGAGACAAGACGAGACAAGACGAGACAAGACGAGACAAGACGAGACAAGACGAGGACAAGACGAGACAAGACGAGACAAGACGAGACAAGACGAGACAAGACGAGACAAGACAGGACAAGACGAGACAAGACGAGACAAGACGAGACAAGACAAGACGAGACAAGACGAGACAAGACGAGACAAGACGAGACAAGACGAGACAAGACGAGACAAGACGAGACAGACGAGACAAGACGAGACAAGACAAGACGAGACAAGACGAGACAAGACGAGACAAGACGAGACGAGAGACGAGAATCTCTCGTCTCGCGGCATCACTAGTTTTTTGCATCTCGGAATTCATTTATTTGGCAGAATAGGTGTTTAGAATTGATTGATATTCAAATTTCGTTGAATTAAGAAAGACGTTTATTATTTTCATAAGATTGACAACTCATATTTTAAACAAGTACAAAAGTCCAATTCAAAAACAAAAACAATATAAACAATCTAAAATTAATATCTTGATTAAGATTGAATTCTATCCTTTGAGGGTGGCGGGGCATTTACAAATTAAATGCCTTAGAGGTGGCCAATAACGGTGAAGCTTGTATAACAGAACTGAACATGCCGCCAGCCTTGAAACCATAAGTTTCAATATAACATTATTTAATCGCTTGTTGAAATATCTTCTAGAGGTAATAGACACAGTTTTTGGACCGCACGCTTCACTAAACCTGTTG
>OV651823.1:38913016-38935516 GCA_927349885.1 Psylliodes chrysocephalus
AAAGCACGACAAATATGCCAATTGTTGTAATTATCAAGGATATAAACTAAGGCGAGTACCAAGCATGATATGCGATTCTTGTTTAGGCACAATGATTTGAAATTGAATGATCTCTTTTACTAAATACACTATCTGAATTTTCAGATAAACGTGTTACAGTGCTAGAGACTAACGAATTTTCAGCTCTCTCATCAGGTATAGTTACCTGATGACTCGATTGTGACTGATTGTCAAAATGTAAAAGAGTAGTATGCCGCTTAGAACATTGTTTACAGCCTTGCGATGTGCATTCGTTTAATAAATGATTTGTACGTAAGCAATTAAGACAAAGTTTTAATTGCTTTGCTTTCTTATAACGAGACGCTACTGGTAATGATTTGAACTTATCACATGCATAGATATAATGTGCATCTTTACAAAAAACACAAGAGATATTGCGATTTACACCTTGGAAACTAACGTGCATCAACGTTTTTTCTTCAGGATAATTTTTAAATTCCTATGTTTATTAAATTGCCCATACTTATGAGACTCATCAATTTTCTCACGATTTACTGATTCGACCTTTTTGTTCATATTACACCGTTCTTGTAAAAACTCAATTAACATGTTTGTTTTTAGATGTTTAATTTTTTTGTGTTTAAATATTCCTCCCACTCATCTTGAGTAGCAGAATCAAGTTTTTGATATATGATATAATTTAAGAGAGTATCCCATGAATCTACAGGTTCACCTAGAGACTCTCAGGACCGACTAGAGGGGGGGGGTAGCCGGGAGTAATTCCCGGGGCCCGGGCTCAAATGGGGGCCCGGCAGCGCTATAAGGGGGGCCCGACAATAGGGTTTTCTGTTTCTGCTGCATGAGAGATTCGACATAAGAAGAGAAAGGGTAGGTTAAGTTATTGAAAGTTAGAGGAAAAGTTAGCTTAGAGGTCTTTTTTTTAGAAGACGAAAAGTTTTTGGTTAAGATTTTTTTGGCACAGGGCCCGATGTAGAGAATTGTCCCGGGTGGCCCTGGCAAAACTAAGCCTGGCAAAACTAAGCAATTCCCTATTCGCGTCTTGAATTGGTTTTCTATCTACTAGTGCTTTAACATGGTTTCTAGTTACAATTTCGGTATCTTCATACTTGGATTTTAATAATTTCCAAGCAAGCAGATAATTATCGTTAGTAATTTTTATGGCCTGAATCGTTCTTGCTGCAGGACCAGTTAAAACACCTTTTAGGTAACAAAACTTTCGAACGTTATCCATCGCCCCATCACTATGCACCAATGCTATGAACATATCACGAAAATGTTCCCAGTGTTCATAATCCACATTAAAATTAGACAAACTCATTGTTGGTAATTTAATATTAGGTTTATTTAAACTCATATCAGAAATTGGCGTAGGCGCATTGTGTTGTATATTTACGATGGCACTTTGATCACTTTGAAGAAGCTTTTTAGCCCGCACTGTTGCATGATAAAACTTTTCTTCGTGTTGCTCACTTTCATCTGAACCTACCTCAGTTGTATCAATTAATTCTATTTGAAGTTGTACTTCATTAAAATGCTCAAGGTTATACATTATGTTTTCATATCTAAGTTGTAATTGTTCTATCTGATCTACAGTAAATTTATCAAGAAACTTAATAAATCTCGTTAAATATGCCTTAACGTGACCTCTCTCAGCTTTGAGGGCCGCTAACCTTTGCTTTGTTTCCTCGTTCATGGTTTATTTTTTAGCAAAAAATAAAGGACCAACTAACTATAAATGTACAAATATCAGAGACAAAGAATTATTATGACTCACATTAACTTCGATTAGTTTTAATGATAATATGCTCCAAAATACGATACCCTTCAAATGATTTCCAGTCCAATGATATAGGTACTTATTTTTCGCTTTTCGATTGATATCTTCGATGTGATTAACCAGCTATTCGGCTGAAGGACCAATTATGTTGAGAATTGATTGATACTCAAATTTCGTTGAATTAAGAAAGACGTTTATTATTTTCATAAGATTGACAACTCATATTTTAAACAAGTACAAAAGTCCAATTCAAAAACAATATAAATAATCTAAAATTAATATCTTGATTAAGATTGAATTCTATCCTTTCAGGGTGGAACGGCATTTACAAATTAGGTAAATGCCTTAGAGGTGGCCAATAACGGTGAAGCTTGTGTAAGGAATAATATGTAAAGAATAATATAAAACTTTATTAAACGAATTCTAATTGTAACAAACTTTGTCGAAATTATTCACACGCTAACAACCATAACAATTATTCTCTAAGTGAGTGGTGACAGTCAATACTACCAACTATAACAATATTATTACACTACTACCAACTATAACAATATTATTACACTCGGCCAACCTGACCATTGGTCTGTCCTCAGACCAGACATTAAAAAAAATTTTTTTTTTCTTTTTTTTTTTAAACAACTTCAATTTTACAAAACTAGTCTAAATCATTAAGGCAACATAAAAATAAAAATAAATACATAATTGTAAAATAAGTACTAAAGTATCTCTAAAAACAATTGAAACAAAACAGGTTAATTTTGTGAAAAATGTTTGGTAAATATTTTGTAGATGACATTCACTTCTGGCAACGATTTTCGCTTATAGGCGTCTCCTAAAAAAAAATCAGAAGCGACTTTCGCTTATAGGCAACTTTTGCCAAAAAAAAAAAGAAAAATCAGAAGCGACTTTCGCTTATAGGGCAACTTTTGCCAAAAAAAGAAAAATCAGAAGCGACTTTCGCTTATAGGCAACTTTTGCCAAAAAAAGAAAAATCAGAAGCGACTTTCGCTTATAGGCAACTTTTGCCAAAAAAAGAAAAATCAGAAGCGACTTTCGCTTATAGGCAACTTTTGCCAAAAAAGAAAAATCAGAAGCGACTTTCGCTTATAGGCAACTTTTGCCAAAAAAAAGAAAAATCAGAAGCGACTTTCGCTTATAGGCAACTTTTGCCAAAAAAAAGAAAAATCAGAAGCGACTTTCGCTTATAGGCAACTTTTGCCAAAAAAAGAAAAATCAGAAGCGACTTTCGCTTATAGGCAACTTTTGCCAAAAAAAGAAAAATCAGAAGCGACTTTCGCTTATAGGCAACTTTTGCCAAAAAAAAGAAAAATCAGAAGCGACTTTCGCTTATAGGCAACTTTTGCCAAAAAAAGAAAAATCAGAAGCGACTTTCGCTTATAGGCAACTTTTGCCAAAAAAAGAAAAATCAGAAGCGACTTTCGCTTATAGGCAACTTTTGCCAAAAAAAGAAAAATCAGAAGCAATTTTTACTTATAAGCAACGTTTGCCAAAAAAAAAAAAGAAAAAAAAAAATCAGAAGCAACTTTTGCCATTAATCATCTTCGTTTTGTATGCTAATCCATTTTTTAATATGATCTGCGGCTACAATGGTTCTTTTACGTTTGAACCCTTCTCGTAAATCTTCAACTTCGTATCTATCATTAAATATTACTTTTGTGATGCGAAAAGGGCCCTTGTATTTTGGATCAAGCTTATGACTAGCACCAGTAGTGGGTATACTCGTTATTAATATCCTTACTAGGTCACCTTCGTCGTACTTTGTTGCATTTCGTCGAGTTTTATCGTAGCGTTTCTTTTGTTTTTTCTGATCCTCCTTTATGTGATCTGAAATCTTACTTCTAAGCTCCTCCAGATCTAGTCTATCTATTTCATCTTTGACTTCATTTAAAATTGTTGCCTCTGCAGCGTGTTTTGAATTGTAGCCAATAAGTGCCGTCATAGGAGTGGAATTAATACCCCTATTAAAGCTTGTATTTAGTGCACTTTGCACTTGCTTTACGTATTTATCCCAATCCCTTTCATCTTTGCCTGCAGCTGTTGTTGACAAGGCACTCACAATAGTTTTTATTATAACGTTCACATTGGCCATTACTTCTGGGAGTAGCAACAGCATTCAAAATATGTTTGATCCCATACGTATCACAAAATATTCTAAAGGTTTGAGATGTAAAAGCTGTTCCTCTATCACTGATAATTCTAGTAGGTACACCAAATAGGTATATTAAGTCGGTTAAGACCTTAATAACGTGCTTACTTTTTTGATTATGTACCGGTTCTACTACAGTGAATTTGTAAATGCGTCAACAATTACAAAAATATACTTATTTTTCTTTTTACTTGTTACGAATGGCCCAACATGGTCTACATGTAATGTATGAAAGGGAATCGGATATTTTTCAATGGGATTCAGTTACATTCTCGTTTTGAAGACGTCCGTTTATAATACATACAATTTAGGCATGCATTAACATATTTCGTAACAAATTTTCTCATTTTTGCAAACCAATAATTTTCTCGAATTCTTTGTAATACTTTTTCTATTCCAAGATGTCCGGAATCGTCATGACACAAACGACAAATTTGCATGCGTGCTGCTCGTGGAACAACCCATGCATTGTTTCCATTTTCTAATTTTCTGTATAACTTATTACCCTTTAATTCGTATTGGTTGAAGTATAACTTGGTATCACTATTCTTTATTTTATTAGCTAATATTTTTCGAATTCTAGAAATTTGTTCATCCTGCAATTGTGCAGCAGTAATCCAATCAGCTTCTGTCAAATCTATTTGAAAAACTTCGACTTCAAGATCAGTGCCTGCTATGGGGTTTCTGCTAAGCGCGTCAACATGCGTCATTTTTTTACCGGCCCTGTACTCAATTTCAAAAGAATACTCTTGAATCTCCAACCACCATCTTCCAATGCGCGGAATCAAATCCCTTTTTGATAAAGTTGTTCGCAAGGCATTGCAATCAGTAATGACCTTAAAATGTATGCCCAACAAATATACTCGAAAATATTTTAAAGCGTAGACTACAGCCATAGTTTCGAGTTCATATGAGTGATACTGTCTTTGATCACAAGTTGTTTGTTTGCTAAAATAAGAAACAACATGTTGTTTACCTTCAGAGTCGAATTGAAGTAACATTGCCCCTAGAACAATTGAACTTGCGTCTGTATGAAGTTCAGTTTTTAGTTTAGGGTTATATATTGCAAGAATAGGGCAAGAAGTTAGCGCCTGTTGAATTTGATGAAATGCTTGTTTCTGTGGTGCGTTCCACGTCCAAATCACGTTTTTTTCGAGTTAATCTTGTCAGAGGTTCAGCAATCATAGAGAAATTCTTAACAAATTTTCTGAAAAAACTAGCTAACCCAAGAAATTGACGTATTTGCTTAACGTTGCGAGGATAAGGCATGTCCAAAACCGCTTGGATTTTCTTTTTACCCGGCATTACACCCTCTTTACTAATTTCTCTTCCAAGGTATTCTATCGTTGTTGCCAAAAATACGCATTTACTGATTTTTAGGGTAAGGTTATGTGTACGAAATTGAATTAGTACTTTTGTTAAACGTTCTAGACCTTCACTGACCGTGTCTGAAGGGATTATAATGTCATCGATATAGGGAAAAGCAAATTCAAATCTTAATGGCCCAAGTACCTTATTAATTAATTCTTGAAAGGTAGGGGGGGCATTTGTTAGCCCAAAAGGCATCCGTAGGAATTCATAGTGTCCATCGGGAGTTACAAATCCTGTCTTTTCGATGGAATTAGCAGCCATACGAACTTGGTAAAACCCTGACGCTAAATCCAAGCTTGTATAATACTTATATCCTCCCAATTTATCAATCTGGTCCTCAATATGAGGCAGTACGCCGCGGTTTTTAACAGTTATCGCATTGAGATGCCTAAAGTCCACACACAATCTATAGCTTTCATCTTTTTTTTTGACAAGGGTAATAGGGCTGGCGTAAGGAGAGTTAGATTCACGAATTATTTCATTATCCAAAAGTTCTTGAATAATATCCCGAAGAACACTCCTTTCCACATCGGCCATTCGGTAAGGATAACGTACAACTGGTGTGTCCACTATACATTTTATCTCCATTTCTACAGTATTTGTATTTCCTAAATTTTTCATGGAGGATGAAAAACTTTGCAATAATGAGATACATTTTTTCTTATCAGCTTCTGAGATAGGACCCACTCTTATACTATTTAAGTCCAAGGTATCATAAACCTCAACCACGTTCACCGACAAATTTCTAACAGGAGGAAGACTGTATAAAATTAATCGATCATTACGCTTAATCATAATTACATGTTCTTGGTTAATAAAATCTCTACCAACTAACAAATCATATTTCAGGTATTTGTCTGGGACAATAATGGCATTTACTAGTGCCGAAACTCCTTGTATTGTAATGGTTATTTTACAAAAGGACCTAATGTTTAGAAAGGTACCCATAAAACTACATAGAGCCATATTCTTTGATTCGATACATTGAAGCCCAAATTTTTTAATGAATGATGCTTTTATGAGCGTATTTGAACTGCCCGAGTCTATTAAACAATTTATTTTTTTGCCAAAAATTCGAGCATGTTGCAAAAAGATATTAGGGTACACATTTTTCGCGAACAACTCGACCTGTTGTACTTCTTTTCGCAAAAAAGGACACTTTTCTTTAAGGTGGCCAAGTCTTTTACATTTATTACACGTAATAAGGGGTTTTCTGCAATTAACTGAAATGTGACCTGGAATACCACAATTAAAGCACACTGAGCGAGACCCTGATGGCCTAAACAGTTCCTTTTTATTTAAATTGCCACGATTAGAACCGGTAGAGGTCGAAGGTGTCGAAGGTTTAAATTTCGCGTTGTTAAAATTGGAATTTCTTATTTCGTAAGGCATGTCACCCACGGTATTTAAATAAGCATAAAGAGCATTAGCATCATCATGTTGTGCAGCCCTAACAGTTCGAGATATATTATCGTCCTTGATGCCACCAATTACCGCATCAATTAAATAAGCATCAGGTATGTCTATATTAAGCGCCCTTAATTTAGACATTTTCTTAAAACAATAGTCCCCTAAATTTTGTCCCGGCTTAGCCTCATAATTAGCAGCGTCTTTCAATAAATTAGAAATGGAACTGACTTACGGAAATACAGACTCATTGATTTTTTAATATCAGCCCAGCTTGAATCATAATTCACATTTTCGTCATACCATCGACGAGAGTTGCCTCGTAGTCGTCCAGAAATTACCCGAAGAATAGTATCATCATCCCACTGATAACGTTCTGCTAAACTATCCACTTTATCCAACCACTTATCCACCATCACATCATCCCGATTTGGGTCAAATGTCGGTACTAACAGTTCGTCCCCCGTACGAATGCCCGTCGAACGCCTCTTTAATTCGCTTAATTCTTTTCTCAAACGTTTTATTGTTCGTTTTCTCGTTGATCTATTGTCCGAAGAACTAGAGCTCGAATTTGAACCGTCACTATCACTACTAGTCGAAGACGAATGTTCTCTACGGTAACGCTTTTTAACTTTTTCGCCCGTAACTTTTTTCGATTTAGGTTTTCCCATGACTAATAATTTTCAAACTGTACCGATAAAAAGTTTAACTGATTTTTTTTTATATTATCCCACCGCTGCTTTGTAAGGAATAATATGTAAAGAATAATATAAAACTTTATTAAACGAATTCTAATTGTAACAAACTTTGTCGAAATTATTCACACGCTAACAACCATAACAATTATTCTCTAAGTGAGTGGTGACAGTCAATACTACCAACTATAACAATATTATTACACTACTACCAACTATAACAATATTATTACACTTGTATAACGGAACTGAACAATAGGTTCGACGCCAATTGTTCCACCAACCAAAAAGGAAAAAATGACAGAGAACCCAGAGAGAGAGAGAGAGAGATAAAACCTCAGACACAAAGAAGAAACATGTACCTGATTAATAAGGTTAAACTGCCAATAAACAGCTTAATTATTGACCTAATTAATTAAATTACACTGAAATGAAGAAGAGAAAAATGATGACAAGGTCATGGTCAAAATTTGACATTAGCATGTAAATAAACAATATACATATGTATACGTTAGATTTAATAAATTGATAAAAGTACAAGTCTATTAATCTTGTTGAATACTATTTACAAATTTAGGTGAGTTATTTTTTTATTTATTTAATGTTTACTAACCCTAATTATGAACTAATAATAATAACTAATTATTTGAGTACGATAAATTGATAAATTTCTGACCCGTAACAATCTGATGTGTCCAACACATGACTTTCCTATCTAGTTATTATAGGCTTTTTCCGGTTATTTTGTACAACCTATTGCAGCACCTCTATAAATATTTAGAGGATAAACTAAATATATACATTTTCCCATACATAACAAAATTTAAATTTAGCCTCTTCCAATTTTTCCATTACGGTCCATTTTAGAAAAATCATATATAAACAAAAATTATAGAGATCGATATCGCAAACAACTTTTAGTTCAACAATTTTCATAAAAATCAGAATTTTGCACATTTTGTCAAATTTCTCGAATACGGACCATTTCAGGACAATTTGACATAAAGCAAAAATTATAGATAATAATATTAGAAGTAACTTTTATTTGAACAATTTTCTTCTCCAAACATAAATAAGAGACATATTCCATAAAATATAAAAACGGCCTCCTATAAAGTACCCCCCAGATGTTCCGACTTTGTCCAAAATTTAATCATTTCACGTCAGGCTGAAATAAAACTTAAGTTTAAAATTTAATGTTTTTTTCTTTATCCGTTTTTGAGTTTTCAAAATTCGAAATTTACACATTTTCTCAAATATCTCGAATATGGTCCATTTTAGAGAAATTATGTATAGAGTAAAAATTATAGAGAATTATATTACAAACAACTTTTATTTGAACCATTTTTATAAAAAAATATTTTTTTCATTTTGTCAAATTTCTCGAATACGGACCATTTTAGGAAAATTTTGTATAAAACAAAAATTATAGATAATAATATTAGAAGTAACTTTTATTGGAAAAATTTTCTTCCCCAAACGTAAATAACAGATATATTCCATAAAATATCATGATCATTTTTCCATTTAGAAGATATTATACCAACCAGAGATTTACTCCAATCATGGCACCAACAATTTTGAACATACTACCATTGAGCTACGAACCACAATTGAGTATAAAAGGTTTGTTGAGCAGTGTAAAATTCGTATTTTTTGCTCAACTTTTGTAATTCTGTAAGTTTATATATTTATTTGTCACTAAATTCAATTTTGGTGTTTACAATACTGATCTTTTTAGCAATCACAGCCTTTCTTACTGTACAATTTCTTTTATGGTGCCAAAATTACCTCCTAAAATGATTACTTTTAGGAATTTCGATTTAGATCTTTTCACTGGTCTGACATTGCGTATATGTATATGTAATATAGATAACACAGTCCAATTTCTTAGGTTAAACATTTCATATTTATTCGATATTCATGCACCTGTAAAAACAGTTAAGGTTAGTAAACCTTAAGCTCCTTGGTTAACTGACAATTTAAAACTTATTATGAAGTTACACAATACCAGTGTTTTCATAATATAAAAGACTGAAAACAGCTGTAGTTAGAAACATTATAGAGAGTTAAGCTGCATATTTGTATTCTTTTAAAATACAATACACCAAAGCTTCTAACATTCCAATACACTTGTCTAATTCCGATGATATAAATAACCATTTTAGGTGCGTTCGGGCTGCGCACTCCAAAGTGGAGTGGAGCAAATAGGCGTAAACGGAGTGCGCATATGGTTTTCTCCTTTTACTCTCAGAGTTCAATGTCAGTTGTCAATGTGACATACTAATACTTAAAACCTAATCGTACTTATCAGTAACAACCGTATAAGTTTCTTCCATATTAATGGTATGTACGGGAATCAAATAAAAAGCATTTTTACTTAAGAATTAGTCACAATTATCTTATTATCGATTTAAATCACCTTATGCGCATGCCCGATCCACACTCAACTCCACGATCTCCGAACGGTCAAAGAGGAACTTTTATTTTAACTCCTTCCTTACCCGAACGCTTTAGGTACTTTAGGAGTGAATATAGTGAAAAGAGTGCGTAGACCGAACTCACCATATATATCAGTTTTTTTAAATGACAAAACTGCATGTTCATATAATATTGAGTACTATCAACATAACAAACATAATACAGAAAATACTTTCTCTTTTAAAATGACGGATATATGAACCATTTTAAATATAATTTATTTATTTATAATACAATACTCTACAGGTCATAAACCCAATTACAGAGCAGGAATTGACAGAATATAATTATTAATAGATCACATTTTTTATATGAATGTTAAGCACATAAAAAGAACTTGTATTTCGTAATAGGTAACAAATTAACTAAGATAAAAAGTGAGATTTTATATCTGACAAATGGCAACTAAATATATCAAGTTCATTGACAATAGAATTTGTTACTGTACACATGGTATGGAGCGGAGAATTTTCCAGAACATTTGTGCGAGATGTATTTATATAAAAAGTATTCGGGTGTCTGGAAGAAATTCTGGGAATGCAAATATTAAACTTTTCTAATAAGGTTGGGCAGTCAATAATACTTTTAATAATTTTATAAGTTACTACTACACTATAATAATCACGCCTTCTATCGAGACTGAAAAAGTTATGTTTTTGTAGTAATTCAGAGTGAGGTGTACCTATTAGAGGATAAATGCCATCAGTTTTCAGGCTTAGCAGTTTTAAAAATCGTCTTTGAATTGCTTCTATTCGATCTATATGATACTGATAAAAGGGGCTCCACACAACTGAAGCATATTCTAACTTTGATCTTATAAAAGCATAAAATAGAGTTTTTAAGGTAGAGGTTTCTTTGAAATCGCTACTGCTACGTGCAATTAATCCGTACATTCGATAGGAGGAGGATACAACATTATCAATATCAATATGCTTATTAAATGATAGTGCAGTGTCAACAACAAATGAAAAGCAATGCAAAAGAAGCAGATGGTATTATTTTACAAATGCTTAAACTTGCTTAAATCATAAAGACACTTACTCTTTTGGCAAATAGGGCACCCATATCTTTTTCTTTAAAATAACTTGAGCTGTTTTTAAAGTAGGTAAATCACAACGGGAAGTCAGTAGTTTAAGCAATTCACTTTCACTAACTTCTTTAATTTGCATTTCTTTAATACTGCTAATTTTCTCCGGTTCTTTTTTATCCGCATCTGGATAATAATCGGTACTTTCAGTTTTTAAAGTCGGTAAATCACAATGGGAAGTCAGTAGTTTAAGCAATTCACTTTCGGTTTTTGCTTGTATAAATTCACTAACTTCTTTAATTTGCATTTCTTTAATACTGCTAGTTTTCTCCGGTTCTTTTTTAATAGTTTTATGAAAAATTTGCACATTTTCAGAAACAGTAGCTGGGTCATTTTTTGTCGGCAAATCCACTTCATATTCGATGATTTCTCCTTTCATTTTAAGATGTGCAAATTGTTCAATCGTCTCTTCAGATGTAAAAGCATTAAATGTACCACCACATACAACCCCATGTTCGATTTTAAATGTTTGAGGTTTTCCAGGATAAAACTTGTTTTGCTCTATTTGATCGGAATCAATTTCTGGTTTTATTTTAACTTCACCAAGCTCTTGACGGAAATTAAAGGGATCTTGCTCTTGTTTCACGTCCATCGTTTAATTATGAATACAAATTAAAACTGACAAAAACAATCAGGTATTTATCATAGAAAGTATTTATTATTTTTTTTAATTTTAACCTGTTTAAAATTATTGATGACAGATGACATATTTGACACTTAACTGACTTGACCTACGGCTGAGTTCGGTTTGGCGTTCGCTGTACTCAGAGTGCACTCGGTATGCCTCAATTGTGGTCGTTTTGGAACCCAGAGCGTACTCTTTTGTGTTCGGCATGACACAGATCACGTACTCAGAGCGCGCTAACTCTTCCCCGAGTTGGCCGGTGGAGATCAACAGGTATCTGTAGGAATATGTCAAAAATGTCAAACGTCAATATTCTAATCTATGATTAATCATTTTACACGTATTATTTCTTGTTTGTTTTTGTTATAACTATTTCCTATTTGACTAAAATTAATTTTTTACAGTCCAACGAACATCAGAAAAGTGTTGCCAACTTAAGCTGACTACTATTTCCCCCCTAGCCTGTCACCCCCCTCATCAATTTACTGGGTCTATGTCGCGACCCCCTTAGATATACCAGCCCTGTTTTCTATCTCCTTTTAAAAGGCACTCAGAAAGCTGCGCAGTGCGACCATTCTCCGTATAGTAAAAGAAAATCAAAGTATGTGGCGCAAGCAGGGTTACCAGGTTTTTGAAAGAGATGACGGACAGACATGGAATTTTAGGGGAAATAGGGGGAAGTAAAAACTACTCTGTCTATTTTCATTTTTTTAATCAAAATTACTTATTTTGTAAAAAATCCGTACCTATTTTTTGGTAAAGATAAACTGAGGTGTTTCAAATAATAAGGTGAAAATGTTTTCTGAATTTGGATTTCGATTTGCGATTTCTCGATTTTCTAACTTTACATTTTCACCTTATTATTTGTAAAATCACCTCAGTGTATCTTTACCAAAATTAGGTAAGGATTTCTTGCAAAATAAGTAATTTTGATTAAAAGAGTAAAAATAGACCGAGTTGTTTTTACTTCCCCCTATTTCCCCTAAAATCCCCTGTCTGTCCTTCATCTCTTTCAAAAACCTGGCAACCCTGGGCGCAAGTGCATAGATCGCTTTTTTAAAATATGGCCGCCTTCAATTCTACGTGTCTGATGAAAATGACATTTCCTCTCCTGTCAATATCTGTGGTTACGCGATATAACCGAACTTCGATTTTTGTTTAAGGACGATTACCCAAGTCCAACTCAGCTGAGTTCTGTTTATAAATTCGAACCCACTAATCTTTCTTTTAGAAAAAGAAGAAATTATAAATGTACCTAGTTAGGTTATGTTTCCATAAAAAAGTTATTAATTAGATTTTGTAATTAATAACATAATTAATTGATTAGTTTATTAAGTTGTTAATTTTAAAACAATGAACGTGAAACCGAATGGTCCTTTCGAAGTTATCAAATCGGAACCAGATGTTTCTAGACCAGCTGAAGGAAATTATTGTACTTATAGGAAACAACAAATAATGCTTAACATTAATAACGATCATGACTATGCGCTCGCATTTGACGGTTTTGACGAATCGGATGATATGTTCAGTGAATTTAAAACTGAACAATCACAAACAGGAAAGTCCTCAAATCTTGATGAAATTAAACAAGACATCTTCGAATGCGAAGAGTCTAAAATTGAATATCGACCATGGAATTTGTCAACGAAAAATGATAATGAGCAACTCTTTTCTACAACTATTAAAAAAGAACCTCCTGATATTGTCGATGTAGTTGTTGAAAAACAAGTAGTTAGAGAGTATAAACAAGTTAAAATTGAAAATGAACTTTTGACTACTTATATTGATTTGCCAACGTTAAAAAGTGAAAATGATGAATATCCGGACAATTTAGTACACATGTGTAGCAGTAATCAAGACAAAAGAACATTGAAAATGTTAAAAACTACGACAAGAGTTTTTAAGAAAACAAGAAGACGATACCCTTGTGCTGTATGCCAAAAATGTAAGTCAACTCTCTTTATTAAACAATCCAGGGCGACCAGGTGCAATTATTACAAAAGACACAGAATAACATAAATAACAAAATTTGTTGGTGGAAACCTGTAAAATCCTATTTTTATATTTTATCTCTTATTTTATTAATGAAATAATTCGAAATTATATCGAGCAATGCATGCTTTGAGGGCAAACCAGTTCGGTGCATTATTTTATTGATATACAACTGGTACAATTGAAATTTCTAGTGTCTAACCTGATTTATATTCGCTTTAGATATTCTTCAAGTAAAGGTGTGTTTCATGTGAGAACCGGTATTGAGCAGTTGATATTGCGATGATAGGGTCGTTGGAAGGAACAGGTGATAGGGGAAAAATGATCAATATAATCCAAACTTAATGGATTTAAAATCAATCAATAAACGGCAGATAGTACAAATAAAACCAAAAAATATTTACTCTTCTACCGACCAAGGTCAATTTTTTGTATTCATTTAAAACAAAAACAAAAGTTTTACAAAATAGCTACAGCTAGAATTGTAAATGATTTAGAATCTGATATTCGAGATAATAATATTCAAAATATTTCTATTAAGGGAATAAACAAAGTTAAAGTTGAATTAAACTCATATAGTAGATTGTAGCACAAATAAATTGATGAAATCTAAAGTACAGTTAGAGAAGGGATACATATATTATTATAAATTATTTATTTAGTCTCAAACTAGTTAATTAAGTACAAAGTGTATAAATACAAATATATCCAATTTTAACTATGGGAAAATTTACATCATGTCTATAACAATTTTAAAAATTACACAAATATTAAAATAATTTGACAATCTACACTACTTAAAAACTTATGATAATAATAATATTAATAATAAACTAATCAAGGTAAGTACCTATATTATAAATTGGTGGTTCCAACAGAAATGTTTTTAATTTAGCCTTAAATATATCCAAAGTAGTATTTTGGGTTGAAGTTCTGGAAAATTGTTGAACATGGAAATCTAACCTACCTCTAGTGTTATGTTGATGAATATTAGTATTGTAGACCAACTTATAATACTGAAGATATGTGGATGACTAACCAGTTTTTATTTTATACATGAAAATAATAGTTAAGAACACAACATACCTATTAACTGAAAGTTAACCTAATGCACTCAACATTTCTGTTATTGGTGTAAGCCGAGAACATTCCAGTATTATTCGCATACTTCTGTTTTGTAATTTTTGCGCTCTATTCATTTAATTTTGATTAAACAACTATAACACTGTTGAGTAATAATTAAAGTATTATAAATAGTGACTTTTGCCCATTGACTGAGATGTCTACTGCACCTACTAAGATGATTAATTTTGTAGGCACTACTCTTTAATACATAATTACAATGTTCTTTAAATCCTCATTTTCTATCTATAATTACTCCCAGACATTTGTATTTCGTAACCTGGGTTCTTACTTCTTTGCCAATGTATACTTTATTTGTTTCTGTATCAGTATCAGATCCAATAAACATCCATTTAGTTTTTTGTATGTTTACTTCTAAAAAATTGACACAATAATAGCTATACAGGGTGTACCAATAAAAACTCCCAGGTCGGATATTTTGTAAGTAATAGATATATTTTAATTCTGTAAAAGCCAGTTCATAGAGCGCTAAGAGAGCTTCAGTTTAAGATATAAATTAATTTTAAATAGGTCCATATGTAGATGGCGCTGCGCACAAAATATTTTTTTCAATGGGAGTATCTATGCATTTTTAAGCAGATTTTGTTCTAAAAACTAATTCGATAAATCTAGCCATCTTTGATGTACAGAGTGGGTCACTCAAAATAGTCTCATCCTGTTTTTTGGCATTAATCATTAGATTTTTAGAAAATGCTAAAACATGTCGATTTTTATTCCAAATTGAACACATTTTTACAATACAGACATCTGTCAAGTGTCAACTCCCTCCCTTCTATTTCTCCAACCCTTTAATTTTAAATAACGAATTACAGCACATCATTGAAAAGATAATTTTATGGGGAAGTCAGAAATATGACTGTTTATTGCAATACTTTTAATTTTGGCGCCCCCTATCGGAATAAAACACTTGTAATGTATTATAAAGTGTGACACTTTATTTGAAAGATAATTTAATTACTAATTCAATGGACCACATAACATTATTTCCATATTGCACTTGCAACAAAATAAAGTTAGCAATAATGTTTAAAATATTGCATGACTAATTTTCAAACTGTAATATGGAGGATAATATATTATATTAGAATTCAAATGTAAAGAAAAATATGTTTTTTAAAGGTTTACTTTTTGTTTAATTTTTTTTAAATTATTATATAAAGTGTGTTAAAATTTGTAACATCAAATCATAATTTTTTGTGACAAGCTAGAAAAGGTAATCTGATATATAATTTTTTTTTTTGATTAGCGACGACTGTTGCTAGGAAAAATAAATAAGGTATGTAGACATCTTGAAATTTGAGAAAAAAAAAATTCGGGTTGAAATTAAAGCTAGAAGATTCTAAAAGAAAAAACACAGTATCAAACAATTTCCCATGGTTGATTTTTTATAAATGGATGAACAAGAACTTCATAAACGGTAAATAAATGTATTCCGTTTTAACTAATACTACAATATTAAGTAGACTTACCTGGTAGAGTTGAACTTTCCTTTGTGAACCTTTTAAAAAGGTAGTGTCTTGAGCATTCATTTAAAGCACTAGGATATATCTCGGGATTTGTTTACAAAACAAATCTGATTCTGCATGGTAGAAACTACAAGTAGAAAGTTATGTAATGTACCACAGAAAGAAAAGGAATATCTGGTAATGTAAGACTAACAATACTTACTTTGAAAATATCCAAAGAAATAGGTATATTTTGTGAAAAAACATTTTTCTTTAATATTAGACATGATCACAATAAAAACTGTCGTGTAATTTGATCCGATTTGTGACATTTGTGGGACTATTAGTGCCATTGGTGGTTTTCTCTTTAAATACAAAAAGATTTATTCTTTTTAAAGACTAATATTTTATCTATTCTCCAATAGATGGCGATAGTGGTACGATTTGATTTAAATTATAGTAATTTTTTAGTTTTAGTAATTTTAATAAGAAAGGAATCATCGATGATTTAGAAAAAATTGATGTTATAATTTTAAATAATTAGTCCTTATTTAAAGACAGAGGAATTATTTATAACATGAATTTTTAATAATTTAACAAATATAAGTAATATTAGTTTGTTCCAACCAACTTAGGTAGGTTTTTAAAGAAAACCCATTTCACATTGTAAAGTAATCTTTATTCAATTTTGTCTTGCTTATGTGTAATAAAAGTTTCCAGAAGAAATTGTTTGATAAAAAATAATCAGTTTTATTACATGTCAATATTCACGTCAAATGAAACCCAACCATGAGATAAGAGTCATTGAAATTTAAACTACACTAATAAAAAAAATATAATTAGGGATAAAAAGAAAATAACTATAAAGGAAAACTGACTAGCTGGCGCAAATAATACAAGTTAAATTTTCATCAACATTACAAATAAAGTCCTAAATAAAACTAAAAAAAAAAAAATAGAAAAAACCATTACAATATACTACACATTGTAGAGTCACACTCTATAATACTTAGTAGTTTTTTATCCCGTTAGAGGGCGATAAAATGTAAGCAATGCAATATATTTAATTCCCCATTAAATTACCTTTTCAATGATATGCCATACATGGTACATTACCTATTTAAAATTAAGGTGTTGGAGGAGTGCAAGGGAGGGGGTTGACACATGATAGATGTCTGTATTGCAAAAATGTTTTTAATTTGGAATAAAAATCGACCTGTTTTAGCATTTTTTAAAAATCTAATGATTAATGCTGAAAAACAGAATGAAACTGTTTTGAGTGACCCATTCTGTATATTAAAAATGGCTAGATTTATCGAATTAGTTTATGGAACAAAATCTGCTTAAAAATGCATTTTTTACAAGATGCGTTATATAAGAAAGATCCTCCCACCGAAAAAAATATATTGAGCGCAGCGCCATCTACATATTGACCTATTTAAAATTAATTTATATCTAAAACTGAAGCTCTCTTAGCGCTCTATGAACTGGCTTTTACAGAATTAAAATATATCTATTACTTACCAAAATATCTGGCCTGGGAGTTTTTATTGGTACACCCTGTATATACATTCCAAATTATTATTAATAGTTGTAAAACAATCATGAACTTTTAAGCTATCACAATAAATTAGAATGTCATTAGCAAAGAGATGAATTTTACAATTTACAACCTCCGCAATATCATTAATATAAACTAGGAACACCAGTGGACCTAAAGGCGGGTACAGATCTGAGCACGTACGCGTATGAGGCAAGCCGAGGCCGAATCAAATGCCTCGTGCGGCGCATTTTGTACACACAATGGTAGACGCATGAAGCACTGTTCGCTACTGATCCAGTGAATTCACGTACACGGAACCGTACACCCAGAACACTCGTATAATTAAAACAAAAATGGAGGTCTGGTAGTTGAGTGCCTATTTTATTATTTTGTCTTGCTCTCCATAAAATATTTCGCTCATTATATACATACAGGAAGAGCAAAACCTTTTCCTGACTCCACTTCGTTCAAAATAAGCCTTGAAAACTGGCTATAATTCATTCGGCACAAATTCCCCGTCCAGACTGAGCACGTACTGCGCATTGCCTCCCTTTGATGTACCGCCAACAAACGGATCGGGGTGAGGCGCAATTTGCCGCGCCTCGGAAGCTCGTCCACATCTGTATGTTCATGCGTCCTCGGCTTGCCTCATGCGCGTACGTGCTCAGATCTGTACCCGCCTTAACACAGTGTGTGTGTGCGTATGTTTTACCGTAGTTGTGGGATTATCGCCTGAATAAAACCAGGACTGTGGGGATATTTAAAGTTGTGGGGACATACACCATAACTTTTTTTGGCTTTATCTTCGATGTTTGTTTTCTTTTTATGATCATTGCTATATAAAAATCTTGCAAAAAAATTTATTCGCGGCACTTCTAATTTTAACTAATCTAGAGTTATTACTTTTATCAAAATTGTTAAATAAGTTACTGTCCCCACAACTAGGTAAAATATCAGGTGTGTATATTTTTCGACTTCGGTATTGAAGTGGGGACTAGTTGTTGTACTAGAAAGTGGCGCCCTCTACAAAAAATAAATATATTTCAATAAATATTGGTTTCATAAATTTGTGTGTAAGCGAATCCCAATACGCATACAGTTATGGGGACACAATAACTAATGTAGTATTCAGTACCTTTTGGGGCAGGTGACGTATGCGAATGATATTTTATATAATTTTCTCTTGGTGCGGTAGCATTTTCTGATATTGTTTTAAGTAAATATTTTTTATTAGTTCAGTTAATACATACAGAGACACCGGGTTGCTCTAATATAAAAAATAAGAACCAAGATACATTTGGTGTCCAGCGACGAGGGGCACTCTAAAAAACTAATGGACAGATTTTCTTAAAAATTAGTAAGAGTAGTAAACATGTAAAATATTTTGACAGTTCTGTCATTTTCGCTTTTACCGAAAGTAGGTGTCAACTTTTTTATTTTGAGTGGGACACGCCTTTCTTTTATAACGGATTTCTATAGAACATAAACACTTTGTATAATAAAGCATATCGTTAAAATTGGAAAATTTATAAAATACAAATTATTTTCGAAAATAAAATATATATTAAAATAATAGTTATTTTTGGCTAAAATTAATTAAAATTTAAAAAAGCTTTTTAATTGAATTATGATGAAAAACTATGAAGGTATTAATTAATAATTACATGATATAACAAGAGCTTTTATTATACGGACTGAGAGAAAATGCTTGAATTTTCATTTATAGTCGAATCGAAATCGCCTCGGAGTAATAAATATGTCAGATCAAGAAATTTTAGGTGTGGGTGCCTATATTATTATTTAAGGGGTACATAAAATCATCATTTAAAAATATATTTTTTTGAATATGTATTGTAATGGTTATTTCAACACAATCACCTCTACTCAAATGTCATTTATGCCTTGTGTCAAAAGTTCGTATTTCATTTGATTTGAATTTGTCAACGAATCAAGTTGATTTGAATTTTAATATATCTTGGTCATCCGATGTACTAAATAATTTTTATCTATCGTAAATTCCGTCTGATTTTATAAGGAAAGTTTTAATACTGATATATTGTAGAAAATATATATTTTGTACAAAAATTTCTTAAAAAAAAGTCAAATTTTAAACATAACCTCAACAACGGATAACACGTTTTATATAAATTTTTATATAATTTTTTGGAATAAGATATTACGCTTTACTATGTTTAAATGTATCAAATAAGATTTTTCCTTTTCATATTAATTTTAGTATCTGTGAAATTATTCATTTAATAGTTTTAAATTGTTTATTTATTAATTAAAGCATTTTATCTAAATCCTGTTTAAATTTCCTATTTCCTGTCATAACATTCGCCTTTTTTTTAGCATGGCTCTATCTAGACGGTTTATTTCGTTTTATATCTAGACAGTTTATGTGGATTTATATCTAGATGTTTTGAATTCCTATCAAGAGGTTTTATGGTTTTTATACCTAGAAGTTTGGTACAATCTGAAGACCGTGGTTTGGTTCATCTATAGAAGATCTATAAGTTCGAGTTTAAGTTAGAATACCAAATTTCACAATATCATTTAAGTCCCAGAATTAAGAATAAGGATACAGAATCCCTTTGAAGTTGCCTGAAGAATACCATGCAAATAAACATTCCTTATATTACCTCGTTTTAAGAACAGATAAGTGCTTTTAAATAAATCATCTTAAATTTGAATTTAGTAAAGCTATGTGAATTAGAATTTGATACTACCTTATCTAAAACTTGGTTTAAATATAATTTGTTACTGGTTAGTGATTTTCTACATTTTTATCACTAATCTAAAGTCAAGTATACTTGGTAAGTTTTAAATATAGTGGTGCCCAACTTCTTTGTCAAAGTTATTCGAGTTATTTAATAACCTAACCCACGCCCAAAATCAGTTGAGCTTAAACACACTATAACAAATAGATACAATATCAAGTATCACTTTACAGTATTTAAGTTTAAAATAGTAACCAAAAAAATAATACAAATAAATGCCCCCTAATTTACCCAACCTTGCGCTTATCAGAGTCTTAAAAAGGACTAAAATAAGGGTATTCCATGCAACAGTGTTCCAGGCTAAACTAATAGCGATACAACACTGTGCAAGAGAAATACTAAATAAGTAAGTATCAGGCAAAACTATTGCCATATACTCTGATAGCCAAGCAGCTCTAAAGGCAATTCTCTCACCAGAAATCAAATCACGACTAATGAAAAACTGTCTAGAAAACTTGGCAGAGCTAAGTAGCCAAAACAAGGTGACCCTAGCTTGAGTGCCAGGCCATGAGGGATATCAGGGTAATGAAAAGGCCGACGAATTAGCCCGAGAAGGCTTATATAAGGCCATGACAGGCCCCAAACCCTTCTGTGTAGTTGCAAGGCTTTGTGCAAGGCATCCATCAAACAATGGATGCAAAAAGAGTATCAGGAATTGTAGAAGAACTATCCAAGACTGATACATGCCAAACAGTTCATCAAGGAACCATTAGTCAAGTTCACGAAAGACCTACTGGATCAAAAGCGTCAAATCGTTAGGATAACAGTAGGTCTTTTTACCGGACACTGTCACCTTAAAAGGCACATAAGTGTAATCAATCCAGCAGAAGAAACAACTTTGTGCAGGTTCTGTGAAGAAGAAGAGGAAACATCATTCCACGTCCTGTACCAATGTGAAGGCCTGGGTGGAATGAGATTTCTAATATTGGGTGAAGAAAAGCCACTGTCAAAGCTACAAGAAACAAAGTTCCACAATATTTTAATTTATTTAATTTTTTTGTCATCGGCTTTAACTGCTATGGTTATTTAGCCTCGTGTTATGTGTAGGCTTTGTTACTGTTTTTTAGCGCCACTTTGGGAACAGCACTATTAATTAGAACCCAACAGTGAATGGTCGAGTGGGGAATCCTACCAAGGCATCAGAATTAATTTTAAATAATTAAATTAAATAAAAAAATCCCGGCCAACGGTGGGATTCGAACCTGTGACCCTTGGATCCACAGACAGAGACTTATTTTAATTTAATTTATTTTAATTTATTTTAATTTATTTTAATTTATTTTAATTTATTTTAATTTATTTTAATTTATTTTAATTTATTTTAATTTATTTTAATTTATTTTAATTTATTTTAATTTATTTTAATTTATTTTAATTTATTTTAATTTATTTTAATTTATTTTAATTTATTTTAATTTATTTTAATTTATTTTAATTTATTTTAATTTATTTTAATTTATTTTAATTTATTTTAATTTATTTTAATTTATTTTAATTTATTTTAATTTATTTTAATTTATTTTAATTTATTTTAATTTATTTTAATTTATTTTAATTTATTTTAATTTATTTTAATTTATTTTAATTTATTTTAATTTATTTTAATTTATTTTAATTTATTTTAATTTATTTTAATTTATTTTAATTTATTTTAATTTATTTTAATTTATTTTAATTTATTTTAATTTATTTTAATTTATTTTAATTTATTTTAATTTATTTTAATTTATTTTAATTTATTTTAATTTATTTTAATTTATTTTAATTTATTTTAATTTATTTTAATTTATTTTAATTTATTTTAATTTATTTTAATTTATTTTATTTTAATTTATTTTAATTTATTTTAATTTATTTTAATTTATTTTAATTTATTTTAATTTATTTTAATTTATTTTAATTTATTTTAATTTATTTTAATTTATTTTAATTTATTTTAATTTATTTTAATTTATTTTAATTTATT